>CM055102.1:49889259-50068921 GCA_029204225.1 Diphasiastrum complanatum
AAGATATGGACAAACTAGCTACATTGTCTTGCATATCTTATTGTTGGAGTTGTACTAGCATTCTTGGATGGTTTTGCTGATGAAAATGAAGCTATTGGAGGTTCTTATGTCACCCCATTCATGGCCAAGTCATCAAGTGTTGATGATATCTTGTGGCAAGATGGAGATGGAGGCTCATTCATGGAGTTTTATGGTGAAGAAATATCAAGAAAGGACAAAGTTGGAGGAGACAAGCAAGCAAATGGTCATCACTCACATTTATTGTTTGGTTGCTGTAATTTTCCAGAGAGTTCAAAGTTTGAAACATGGAGGAATTATTTCATTCACATTCTATTTGGTTCTTCATGTTCTAGTTATATCTGGATGTGTAAATTGATGTAAGAAATAGTGAAGCATTCCAATTTGGACACTATTCTCTATATCAATATGAAAGATACTTTAGAACCTTAGAAAGAAGATCTATACTTAGGATGGAGATCATTCTAAAGTTGAATCAAAGTTCTATTGTCAAAACTATGCCAAAACTAGTTGAAGAGGGAGTGTGAGAGATTTCAACTAGTTTAGTCTAGTTTAGTCACATTTTGGTAAATGTCAATAAGAGGCAAAACTAATTTTAGACTTAGAGACAAACTTTTGAACTTATATTAGTTTAAAATACATTCAATAACACTTTCGGAAAGTGTGGAAAAGTTGGTAGTCGAGTTGAGAGAGATTCAAATTTGAACTTTGGGTACATTGAATCTAGACCCAAAAATAGTAGGGTTTACATTTTGGAGGGAAAGCAAGTGGCCAAATAGGATTTGGAAACTCTATAAAAGGATGTAACTCGTGGAGAGGACACATCTTCTCTCTTCTCTCTCTCATTTCATCATTATACATGGTCCTCTTTGGGTTCTACTACTCATTGGTGCACTATCTTGGTGTTATCTTGCAATTCTATGTGTAGAATGTTCATTTATTGCTATTTTCGGTTCCACACGTGTGAAATACAGTAGGGTACTGTAATTGTATGGACAACAAACATATTTTATGTTTTGATTCATGTTTGATCAATATCTCTTAGAGTTTGCATCTCATTTTGTATGTAAATGCTGATTTTTCTACATTGGCAGGATTGTTGGTTTGCTCCTTATTGTAACCAAAGATTTGGGACATGGATTGGATCTTGAATGATCTAAAATCCTTCACATGGACCTCATTAGAGAGATAGAGATAAGTTTTCTTACAATTTCATAATCTTTTTTGTATGTCATGTAGCGTGCAACCATAGAGAAGGATCCGACACCACGGCAGTTTATGTTTAGGCTCAGCCGTTATCCGAGGGTAAGGACTTGCTATCGAGGTTTAGGGTTTAGGGTTGGTGATATTTTTTGCGAATTTAGCCAACAAATTGCAGATATTTATTCACAATTTTTTTGGCAAAAATTGTCAAAACAATTGCGAAAATTCATTTTCGCATTTTTTTTCAAAATAGTGTATAAATGTCGTGGAAAATAAATTCGTAATTTATATTCTATTGCGAATTTATTTTCCGCAAATTTTTGACACTATTTTGAAAAAAATTACGAAAATGAATTTCCTCTGAGGACTACCCTACTATGAGGCCGCTTGAGAGTTTAACATGGACCTATACTGCTGGAGAATAGCATCCATTTGTCTCTCTGCCTAGCAGATGCACTACTTAACCAGTTCATACACTCTTCATGAGATGGAGACCCAAGAGATGGAGGGTCAGACATCTGCATATTAAAAATGAACTACGATTAAGATAATAATGATGAACATAAAACATAAAATTAACTATAACCACAAACCTAAACATAAACTTTATCCTCTTTTTATTCAATTTCTCTCTGATAATCCTTACAACAATATTTCAACAAAACAAAGAAACAAGATTCACAATAAACAATGCTCACCTTGTCTTCAAAAACTTTGTTTCAAAAGCTTTACCCCAAGAAACTTCACTCCAAACTGAAGATATTGTGATAAAAGTGAGAAAATAATTGTCAATTAGAGAGAGAGAGAGAGAGAGAGAGAGAGAGAGAGAGAGAGAGAGAGAGACAAAGAGAGAGAGAGAGAGGGAGAACAAGTTTTACTCCAAGCTTTACTCAAACTACTTTAACTCTAATGAAAGAGAAACGAAAGAGTGTCAATGAGAGAGATAAAAGGATAGAGAGTCATCAAGGTTTTCAATAAACTTACTTTACTCCAAGCCCTACTCCAAGCTGTACACCCTTTTAAATAGCTTTACTTCTTTTGAAAAGCTTTCTTATGCTCTCTTTGAAAAGGTTTACAAGCTTTTAAATTTGAAAGCTTTTGAAAAGCTTTAACTCTGATGAAAAAGAAAAACAAAAGAGTGTCAATGAGAGAGAGAAAAGAACATAAACAACAATAAACACAAATGTAACAAAGCAAAACAAGTAGTGGCTTTGGTGCTTACCTTTGTGTCCAATGCTCAACCTTTTGCTTAAGCCTTGGCTATGGTGAGAAGGTAAAGAGCTTTGGTTATAACAAAAGAACATAAACAACAATAAACACAAATGTATCAAAGAAAAACAAGTAAACATTTGAATGTTGGCTATGGTGCTCACCAGCCATAGAGAGCAGCACCACTGCTAGGTGCAAAAATATCCTCCTCTTCGCGCTCAAAAATCGAAAATCGAAATGAAAAGAAACCACGGCGCACCAACAATTCGGCTTCTGGTAATCGTCGACCATAGCATCTATTAAGTACTGATAATCGACGCTAGACAAAAAATTGCAGAAATTTTTTTTCTACAATTCTTTCCGTGATGACAAAAATTGCGAAAATTTTTCACAATTTTCTTTGCAATTTTCCACAATTTTGTCCGCAATTTTTCTCAATTTTATCCGCAATTTCTGCCATGTCTAAAAATTGCGGAATTTTTTTCTGCAATTTTGTTTGCGATTCCTACCATGACGGGAGAAATTGCGAAAAACTTTTTGCAATTTTTTCTGCAATTTCAGCCTCGGAAAGTTTTTCGCAATTCTTGCCATGGCCTAAAAATTGCAAAAACAAAATTTCGCAATTTTGTCTACAATTTCTGCCACGATGGAAAAAATTGCGGAAAACTTTCTACAGTTTGTTTTGCAATTTCTGCCGCGGAAACATTTTTTGCAATTTCTGTCATGGCCCAAAAATCGTAAAAATATGTTTCCACAATTTTGTCTGTAATTTTTTCCACAACAGGATTCAATGTTTTCTGCAATTTCTGCCGCAAAAACATTTTTCGCAGTTTTGATCACGACCAAAAAATTGCGAAAAATCTTTTTCACAATTTTTTCTGCAAATTCTGTGATGACGACAAAAATTGCAAAAGTTTTTTGCAGTTTTTTCCACAATTTTTGCCATGACGGTAGAAATTGCGGACAATTTTCTACAATTTCTGCCATAACGGTATAAATTGTGGAATTTTTTCTGCAAATTTTTTGAATTTCCACAATTTCGACCCAAAAAAATTGCAGCAAATTTTTTTCGTAATTTTTGTCATCTTTTCTTATAGTGGCATGCAGACCACGTAGTGCGTTGGTTTGAGAGAAATACAGTTCTCTCATAAAGGTATGTCTCACTTACTAGCGGACCTGTGGATCTCTATGGATCCTGCTCACAGAACTCGTCTCGCACGCAGGCGGACTTCTTGTCTGTATTTCGACTTGATTGCTTACTAGCATCAGACTAGTTTTCTATATCTATATATCTATCAAGTATCATCTAGTAAGTATATGGTCGCTTAGAGTAATTAAGCATCTACAACTAATGAGGAAATTACAAGAGTGGCAGATTAGTTACGACCTAGAGTGTATCTGTTGACGTCATGCCATCAGATCAGATATATGTACTTCTGGGTACTTGCATGATCTTGCTGGTACTCTTTGGAATGTGAGGGCATAAAAGGTTTCGTGACGTTTTCCATGTCGTGTCGTTTGGTTCATCGTCGTCATCGGACTTTCTCCTATTGGATCGCAAAAGATTCGCATTTGCGAATCTTTCGTGTTCGTGTCTTCTCGTTAGGTATTCGCGAATCTTTTGTGCTTCGTGTGTCTTAACTTTCGTGTTCGCGAACATTTGCGTCAAGAAGAGGGCTGAAAGCTAGCAAAGCTTTGTAAATAGAAACATTTTGTTTCTTCAGCTCCCTCTCAAAGGATGATAGCTTTACGATCCCAAGACTGCTCCTCTGTCTCTCAAAAAGTTCTTTGTCTAGGGCTTTGGTGCAAAATGTCAACAACCATGTCTTTTGTTTCGATGAAGGTAGTCTGCAGCATTTTCTTTTCAATTAGATCCCTAATCAAGTCATACTTGATCGCGATGTGTTTCGTTCTGGAATGGAACACAAGATCTTTTGTCAGATGTATTGCAGAGGTGTTATCCATTGCAAGACCAAAGGCTCATTTCTTGTTTTGCCCAATTCGTCCAGGAACTATCTTAACCAGATTATCTCATTGGCCATTTTTGCTGCTGCAATGTACTCCTCTTCGCAGGATGACTAGGCTACAACGGTCTGCTTCTTGCTGACACATAAAACTGCTACTCCTGATGCGATGGTGCATCCTCCTAAGACGCTTTTACAGTCATCCTTGAGAGATGCCCAGCTAGCATCGCTATAGAAAAGCATCCTGAAACCTGCATCATGACAATAACACAAGCCAAAATCCCTCGTTAATTGAAGATATTGCAAAACCCGTTGCAATCTTCCAATGTGTCGAGCCTGAATGCGTGCAGAATTAGCTCATCTTGAATACTGAATAAGCAATATCATGGCATGTGTTGTCTGCAAAGTACATCAGTGATCCTATCAGTTTCCTGTAAGGTGTGAGCTGCATTTGTTCTCTGTCTTCTGGATAGTCATCATTTGTAAGTACCATCCCTTCGAGAATTGGAGTATTCGCTCCTTTGCAGTTCAGTTGTATCTAGACTGGTGCAGGTATAGCTTACATCCCTCGTAGTCCCTTTCAATCTGCAAGCCAGGGTAACACCTGGCTTCTCCCAGATCCACGATCTCGAAATATTTCGAGATGTCTCCTTTCACTTCAACAATCAGCTGCTCACTCTTGCAAAGTATCTGAGTGTCATCCACATATACAACCACAATAATGATCTGCCCATCTGTGACTCTGACATACACATTGGAATCAGCCAATAGTGGCTTGAATCCTAATGATTTCATGTATTGATCATTCTTCTTGTACCATTGTCGAGCTGATTGTCTCAGACCATGGATACTTCTATGCATTCTGCATGCATAGTCAGGAAGTGAATTTGAGACATATCCTGGGGGTTGATCCATATAGACCTCTTCATCTAGTTCGCCATGCAAGAAGGTTGTCTTCTCATCCACAATGTGGATCCTGAGGTCATAAGCTGCTGCATATGCAAATAACAATCATAGGGACAAATGTTTGATGACAGGAGAGAAGGTTTTAGAGTAGTCAATACCATATCTCTGAGAAAATCCCTTCGCTATCAGTCTCACCTTGTATTTCGAGACATTCCCATTTGGTCCGTATTTGAGCTTGAAAACCCATTTGTATTTGATAGTCTTGTGCTTATGTGGTAATGGCTACAACATCCATACTTGGTTCTTCCTCATGGACTCCATCTCTTCGTTCATGGCTTGGATCCATCTGTCCTTCTCTGGACATTCAATCGCTTCTTTGAAAGTCTGTGGTTCGCCACTAAATCCGCAGAAGTCTTTTGATGTAGAAGCGAATCTGCCTGGCACATATCTTGCTGGCGCACTCGTGGTCTTGTCGACCTTCTAGGAGATCCTCCTGAGATAACAATGCATTTGCCTTTGTCTGCTCTGCTAGGTCCGAGACCATCTTGGTTTACATGAACTACGACAGTAGGCTGCCTCTCAAATCTTACATCTTCAGATTCGTCACTCGAATGGGAAATTACTTGAAAATCTTTGTTTTCATGTTCATCCTCTGCTCCCTCTGTCACTTGCGGCAGGTCATAGTACTGTCACTTCATAACTTCATAGCTGACAGGATTGTCATTGGCCATTGTCTTGCTCTCATCAAATATGACATCTCTCACTATTTTCATAGTGTTCGTGTCTGGCATGTAGACTCTGTAGTATGACAAGTTGTTGTCATAACCTACCAGAAATCCCTGTTCGGCTTTCTCATCAAGCTTCTTTCAAAGCTTATCAGGAATGTGTGCATAAGCTACATAGCCAAAGACTCTGATGTGAGACAGGTTGGGCTTTCTACCCCACCATAGCTCGTGTGGTGTCATGTGAGGGACACCAGACTTACGTGTTGTGTTCTGGATGTATGCGGCTGTAGCTATTGCTTCAGCCCACAGTACCCTTGGAGCCTTCGAGTAGGCCATCATGCATCTGGCAGCTTCCATCAGGGTCCTATTCTTTCGTTTAGCAACACCATTGTATTGCAGTGTGTAGGCTGCAGTTCTTCTCTGAATGATGTCACGATCATTGCAGAAGTCAGTGAAGAGATTCGAGATGTATTCACCACTTTGATCTATTCTGATCTACTTAACCTTGTTGTTTGTGCATCTCTCTGCCCAATTCACAAGTGCTTCAGATTTATTCTGAATAAAATACACTCTGGCAAATTTACTATAATCATCAATGAAGGTTATATAATATTTGGAACTTCCTACTGAGATCACATTGAAAGGCCCACAGATGTCAAAATGCACTAACTCTAGAATATTGGCCGTTCTGTAGGAATCTATGATGAATGGATTGCATGACATCTTGCCCTTTAGACATGCATCACATGTGGTCGAACTGGTTGCATTCGAGATGCTGACCCCTGTTATCGCTCCATGATGGCTTGCTTGGTAAAGTGCCACTGAGTTCATGTGGCAGAGTCTCCTATGCCACAGAGTGTCTGGCGAGTCATCATGATCTGATGCACTTGATTTGCAGGTAGGCATACCTTCAGATGATATAGGTTACCCTTTCTTCTGCCTTGAGTGACCAGAGTACTAGTACTAGCATCAACCATGTTGCATGCTTCGTCAGAAAATGTCACACACATTCCTGCATCTGCTATTCTTGCTACAGAAAGCAAGTCTTGCTGCAATGTAGGCATGAACAGAACGTCTTCAAGTCATCTGTCTCTATCGTTGGTGTTGAGCCATAGTGAACCAATACCGTTGACTTGATGTTTGGATCCATCTCCAAGAACTTTGAATCTTGAAGGATCTGCACTTCTGAAATCAAACATGATTCGTCTTGCTGTCACGAAGTGTGAGGTGGCTCCTGAATCTAGGATCACTTTATGTGTGTCAGACGTTGATGTTGCACACACGTCTTCACAGATGTAGGCAGTTCATCCATCTTTGAGCTCTTGGGCTCCTCGACATAGGATGAACTGTTGTTGTTCTCCTGTCTGTTCTATACTAATTTATTTCTCGGGTTCTGGCGGCAATCCACAGTTGCATGACCCTTCTTGTGGTAGTGGATACACTCAATCTTTGGATTGAGCCAGCATGTATCAACTGTATGCCTGTCTCTTCTACATCTCACGCAAGTCTTCTTTTCTCCACCTTGCTACTTCGACCTCCCTTTGCTCTTCCAATTGCTTTTGCTGGTCCCCTCTGCTTGTTGATCACGATACTGCCTTTGATTCGACTCCCTCTTAGGCTTAAATGGTTTCTTGGAGTTTTTTTTTGTTGCCGTAGAGGGCCTGGTCAGAACCATCCTTGTGATCAAGGTGTTCTCTGGCCTCGACTTCCTCTCGAATCTCGACAATTGCCTTTTCGATGTTCAATGTAGGATCTTTCACGAGCAGGGTCCTCATTGTCTGGAATGATTTGGATAAGGCTCTCAACAAGTAAGTGAGCTACTTCTTAGCTGACACTGCGTTCTCTGCTCCAGAGTTATGTAGTGATAGAAACAGATCCTTCATCTTCCTTACGAAAAAAATGAGGTCTTTCCCATCCCACTGTAGATTTGTCAGTTGATCTTCCAGCATCATGATTTGACTTCTTGATTTCATCTAAAATCATGTGAGCAGTGCATCCCACATCTCCTTAGCCTTGGAGAGTGTTGCCAGGTCAAGTGTGAGACTATCTTCAATGGAAGATGATAGCAAGGCTACTGCCTTGTCATTTTTCTCCCTCCACTCATGTAGCTCCTTGTCTGATGTTGTAGACATCTCTTATGTGCCATCTACCCAGGGGAATAAACCTTCGCCCTTGAGAGTCAATGATGTCTTAACTTTCCATGCTAGAAAGTTAGATCCTGAAGAATCAAGAACTGTGCAGATCTTGCTCTGCATGCTGCTGATTGAAGCCATTTCTGAAGTCTGTTCTCTCATTGATGGTTGTTTGTCTGAATGCTTGGCCTCCTAGATCTGATAGCTTCTTGGCTACGTCAGAGTATGACAAGATAGGTAGGCTCTAACACCACTGATGAATGATGAGTCGTCTCGGTCACGAAAGAGAAACAGTCACGAAAGCAAAGCAACAACAATTCAATGCGATTCGGATGGAATTCAGATGCGATCGCTGGGCACTGCCAACTGAATCACTCCTACAATCCTCCAGAATGTAGTCAGGCATTGCTGATCTATGTTTATGAATTAATGTAGCATTCAACAAAGTTTCAACCAATATGTGGAATTAGAATGAATGAGAGAATCAGACACATGAATAACAACAGACACATTTGCATTAATACATCATAGAAGAGAAATGTGCACAATGGCTATAAGATCATCTACTGATTTTCTCTGATTCTTCAAGCACTGCATGCAGACCACGCAGTGCGTTGGCGTGAGAGAAATACAGTTCTCTCACGAGTGGATGTCTCGCTTACTAGTGGACCTATGGATCTCTATGGATCCTGCTCACGGAACTCGTCTCGCACGCAAACGGACTTCTTGTCTATATTTCGTCTTGATTGCTTACTAGCATCAGACTAGTTTCCTATATTTGTATATCTATCAAGTATTGTCCAGTAAGTATATAGTCGCTTAGAGTAATTCAGCATCTACAACTAATCAAGAAATTACAAGAGTGGCAGATTAGCCACAATCTAGAGTGTATCTGCTGAGGTTGCCATCAGATTAGATATCTATAATTCTGGGTACTTGCATGATCTTGCTGGTACTCTTTGGAGCATGAGGGCATAAAAAGTTTTGCAACATTTTACGTGTCGCGTTGTTTGGTTCGTCGTCGTCGTCTGACTTTCTCCTGTTGGACCGCAAAAGATTCTCGTTCGTGAATCTTTCGTGTTTGTGTCTTCTCGTCAGGTGTTCGTGAATCTTTCGTGCTTCATGTCTCTTGACTTTCGTGTTCACGAACATTTTTATCAGGCAGAGGGCTGAAAGCTAGCAAAGCTTTGTAAATAGAAACGTTTTGTTTTTTTAGAGGAAGAAAGAGAAAGTTGAGAAAGAGAGAAAGAAAGCTGGTGGCAAAGATGGGGCGGATGGTATGGTGCCACCTGGCTAGAGGAAACAAGCAAGGAATTCGCTTGTTTCACTCCCATTTTAGAAATTGCGGATTCAGATAAACTGTGCATTGTAAAAATTGACACAAGTGATTTTGCAATTAAAGTACATGGAAAAATTAGTGGCTTTCAGAAAATAACAAATTAATAGATTTTCAAACAAGATATACAACTTAGGACATGTGCTTAAAATTTGGCATATTATCTTTATTCAGAAAGTTTATGGTGTGCATTGGTCATCACCCTCTAGAATCTTTTTCAATCAACTTAATATAAGAGGGCGTAAGGCCATGTGGGAATTTATTATAAGATCTGATATATTAAATGGTTGATGCTCTTCAGCAAATAGGAAATTAATTAACTTTCCTTTATTATCAAACTTTGTATCACTCTTTACCTTTTATTAAAATGACCTTGTAAGATAGAATCGTACGTCGTTCATATATGGCAGGAACTAGAAACATGTATAATGTGCAACAACAAACTAGTAAAAAGAATAAACAAGTAGAATTTTTTTTTAAAAAATGGACCTTTGATAGATGGAAATACATATGTGCTACATGATGGTACTATTAAGCGCGAAGTTTTGTATGAGTGTCATAACACACCATGTGTTGACATAGGTAGGACTTTGATTTGGTGCGAAGGGACTTATACTAGCCACAGATGAAATTTTTAATAGAATCATGTGTTTTCAATCATATATGTCACCCTGTCAAAACATTTGTACATTCCAACATCATCACCCATATTGCCTAACAAATTAGACAAACTATCTAAAAGGGTTCCAATCAAAACCAAGTAGGAAAAAGTCATGAAAGACCAAGTGGAACCAAAGTCAGGCAATTTGGTCATCACTAAGGTGTGTACATCCATTAAATTTTCTTAGAAATCATCCTCCATTATTGTAGATAAATTTAAAAGACATAATATATATATATATATATTATTTATTTATTTATTTATCAAAGTGATGAACACTAAATTCAATTCCAAGACCAACATTTTGGTCATGATTATAAGAAAGAGCATGACTAGAAAGAAAAAATCCAAGTAACTCTAAGAGGAGAGAGAAAACAATAATCATCGCCATTGGCTAGTTTTGAATGACAAAAAAAATTCTCTTTGCCACCTATTATATACACAAACAAACAGCTATGCCAAAAAGAAATAGGGAAATAAACAATATAGAGAAGGATTCACCCTTAATAACAAGATCAATTCTGGGTAGACAATATGAAGAAGGATTTACCCTTATCTCTGATATCACCAAGAAAGGTAAGGGACAGTAGAAAGCTCATGTTTTTGTTTTTATCTATTATTTTTTGGTTTTGCTAGCTTCCTTTCTTGGTGATTTTCTCTTCATTTTAGATGTTATGAACAAAAAAGAAGGAAAAAAATGACTGAAAATTATTTCCAGATGTGAATATTTTTTATTGTATGTTCTAATCCTTATTGAAGTGCAAAGGTTAGATGATCCAAATGTTTAGGATTATTTTCTTGATAGGCAAGGATTCATAGATTAGATTGATTGCCCTTCATGCAAAATCCTTATCAAGCATAGATCGTACGTGAAATGGATCTTATAGAGAGATTGTTCATGTCATGCTTCAACACTTCTTCCAACTTTAATACACCACAATGTATTTACATGTATCAATTTGATCATGTTAGACACATTGCTAATCCTCTTCATACATGCCTTTTTTCAAATACCAAAATCTACATTTAAATGCCATCATATGCATGGGTCTGAGGATGGGCATTTTTCTCCAATATTGATAGGAGTGGGTGCACCAAAGGAGGAGGACAAGAATGGGGTTGTTTTGTAGAGATGAAGACTTGTACCATATTTATAGAAGACATGTGAAGACGTGCTAGTAACTGACCTACAAAATAGCATCACCCCACCAAAGAGTGTTGATCCCAAAGCTATAGTTGCACAAAATATAGTCAAAAACCACTATCTAAAACTAGAGATTTTGGGTCCGTTGTATGGGTCATACTACCCATTGAAGTTGCCAATGTTAGCCAAATTTTCCACATGAAAAATTGGGATTTTATAGATGGTGATTAATCTTTCCCTCCCAAAAAAATACTAGGAGCTGACCCTAAACCCCATGCCAAGGAAGACAACTACCTAAACAAGTGACTTATGGACTACGGGGTCAGACCCTCCCCTTACACCTCCTTAAGAAGCCTGGTATGGTTTTTTTAAATAGCCCAACAACAATGTCCCTTGTGAACTACTTAAGGGTACCTTGCCCTTTGCATATCCTTTTCCACTTAGTGTGCCAAGGGAGGCCCCAAGCAATGATCCGAGCTTAAAGCAACAACTCAACTGGCATCAACATGGTCATTAAGGACACGAGATGGGGTTTTCTAGGGAACCTAATCGCACATATTTCCAAAGACCTTCATTAAGGAGGTTGATTGCTTTTGACAAAGGAATTGAGGAATAAGACAACTACGAGTTACAGTAGACAACATTCTGGTTGCAAGAGGTCTACCAGACATACCTTCTCGTGAGCCGTTAATGTGTTTTCCAAAGTCTCAAAAACCTAGGCCATCTATGATACAACCTCTTGCTATAAATGGATTGAACTCATTTATCAACGATCAAATTATCTCAAACTTCTCTCTCAAATATGTGAAGCTTATATAATCTTCCACTTCTAGACTTTATTCTTCATTCCTTTTAGGTCCAATTATGTAGAAATGAAGTGAACTTCAAAAATCTTTGTACTATTCACTCAAAAGAAAGAGGACATTTGTGTTGGCAAAGATTGTAGAAACTCACCTAAACCTAAACATAAGAAAAATGGAGCTACAAGCTACAAAATTGATGCCCTATGCCAAATCACAGCTTTGCACTTCTTTGAAGTTTAGGTTTAGTCTTCTTAATATATGTAAGAGTGATAATAATACCAAAAACGGTTGAATCAACATTGTTCTTCTTTGAAAGTCGAGGTTGTTGGTTCTTAATCATGTTGAAGTGACTAGTACTTGAATATTATAACACTCCCCTTACCACACTTTAGAGCTGTACATAATTTGAGATAAACAGATAATAAATTATTGCTTTGTCAAAATTTAAATTCAAATTTCCTTTGAAACATGCCAAGCTTAAATAATCTTCCACTTGTAGAGTCAATATTTTCCTGGCCCTTTTTAACTCCAAATTGTTGGAGATGAAATGATCTTGAAATAAGTGTCTACTATCCACGTGAAAGAAAAAGATAATATGTTTCCTAAATAGCACTTAACCACAAGGCCATCCCATGTTGTAACAATTTATAAAAACTTGCCTAAATGTAAACATCAAAAAGGGAGCCACAAAATTGAAACTCTTTGCCCTATCACAAATCTGAAATTCTTTGCAACTTCAAGATTTCTCTTCTTAAATAATGTAGATTACTTAATAGCATAAAAAAAAATTCAACTAAGTACCTTCGGCTTCTGGCAATCTGTGAATTGCCTGTTGACCTGCTTTGCCAGTTGCCTACTAACAAAGTGTACTTGGGTCCCTTCATTATCAGACCTTTGTAATGTTATGTTTTTAAGTCTATGGAACGATCTCCTTCATAGTAATTGTTGTTGTTCCCTACCAGTGTGCCCTAACAGTGTGACCCTTGATGTATGTTGTGACACTTAATCTGATGCTAAAACTCACAAACTTGGCCAACTTTAAGATGGAACGCTGGATGTAGTTGGCACATTTAAGATTTCATAAGCACAAAATCTTTCTGAGAAAAAGCTCGTTACCAATCTGACAAGCTAGGCTCAGCTAAAACAGAAACATAGTACATGTCATGTGTAAACGAAAAACAAATTATCAAAATCGTGCAGTATTCATTCACATAGGATCTTTTCATTCTAGGTCAAGAGGAGAGAATAGACTCAGAAACTTAGAGAAGCAACTTTGAGCCGATATCATGATTCATAATAGCTTGTTTAACCCAACGGGGTTGGCTCAACTGGTTAGCTTGGCATCCAAAGTTTCTTTGGTCCCAGGTTCGAACCTCCCCTTGGAAACCAAGAAGCATAATAGCTTGTTTCAGGTCAGTATTCTCTAACCAGATATATACGCATTTGCAACCACAAAAATGAATCTCAGAATTTGCTTGAAAGATGTCGATAATTCATCTTCCGTTAATCCGTCGTCTCTGTCGCTCGAAAAAAAATCACAAACCTACTTAATGAATTGCCCCCAAAGCACTTGCTGCGACGCTCACAGCTGCTGTGATTTCGCAACGCAGGCTGCATCACAAGCCACAATCTCGACACGATCCACTACTTGCACGTCATCATTGTCCGTCTTGAAGCTAGCGTTCTTCAAATCCAAGGTCCAAACGTTGTCACAATACCTGTAAGCGTGAAGATTGCCCTTGAAGCTGATCTTGGAGTGCACCTTTGTCCGCAGCGCTTCGATAATGGATTTGTCAAATTGCTTCAGCACTTTCGCAGCCAAGAGCGGCGAAATGGTGCCCTTGATCACCATCTCATCCAGGGCCGCTATCAGCCCCCTGCCAATCAAGGACTTGCGATAAAGCTCGAGAGTCCTCTCTCCCCCTCGCCCTCCGTCTCCATCTCCATCTCTCCCTTTTCCGCTCCCTCTCCCTCTCCTTCTATTCGCCATGAGAGCGATCAATCGTCTTCTTTTCTCGTTGTGTGTTGCAATTGGGCCAGCGTCTGTGCTTTATACTGGTACCCACCCGCCTTGGTCACCTAGCCGACAACTTTGTATACACAATGGCGTTTGGCACTAGGGGTGACTCAGGTCCCTTCCTGATTGGCGGACGTTTGGCGTTACGGTGACGGTGGGGGCTGGTCCTTACGCTCGTGTATCTTTCAATCAATTAGTTACAAAAATAAATTTTTGTGTTAAAAATAGAAAGGGAGCATTATGTAAAACCAATGCTTTTTCTAAAGTAGTTAGGAGGGTAGAAGAGTACGCCCCGTGAGCCTCACTTTCCACCTTGGAATCTAGGCACACTCTTTGGAAGGTGGAGCTGCAATCATCCAGACAACAACATTCCATGGTGCAAGGGGGGCAATGATTTTGAATTACGCAGTTACAGACAATCCACACATTAGCTTTCCATGGGGAGAAGCAATGATCTTGAATGCAGGAACAATCCATTCATTAAGGCGGCAATTCACTGAAGCAATTGATGGGCTTCTCTTGAAATTTGTTTTGCCAATCTTGAAGTCATTTTGGATTACGTATTTGAATCGCTTTGCCTACACAATGATCCACATAGCAGCTTTCCACAAGGCAACAATGCTAAATGCAATAATGATCCATCCATTAAGGTGCCAATTCACTCAAGCAATTATATGGCTTACATATATGTAATTTTATGTCATTTCCACTAAGTTGATCAAGAGCCTGTGAAGAATTGCCAAAAATTGGCAAATCTAGCTTGATCAAAAACCATGTAGTACAATGTAAATTTTGTACATAAGTGGATTACACACATGTGAGGCCAAGATGCCGTGTGACAATCCACTCCTAATGTAGGTTAGGTCAAGTCCATAGCATTGGTCATGTCGTTTTGGTAGTGATTCCTAGTTTATAGGACCTAAATCCTAGCTTTAAGGTGAAAAATTGACCAACTAGCTATCTACCAAGCATGACTCTAGGAAATAGACTAGGGTTTTATTTTAGGGCAAAAAGGCTGAGTTAACTTCCTTATTACGTGCTGGAAATCCACCTAACTTCACAAAGGAAGTCGAATTTGTTATGTATTCCAAGCTCCCATAGTGAGAAGATAGAATATTTTTGGAGCTCATTGGCAATCTCAAGCTACTCCACTATGTACATTGAGTTTTTGTGATCCAAATGCAACCAAATCAATTTCTACTTGTTTCTCAGCTTGAAGGCCATACTACAGCCTGTAGTACACATGTGTGGGCTAGGATTTCAGTGTTGATCAATGCTTTTGATTTCTAATGTTGTTGTTTGTCAAATTGCCAATCTAGATCAACTTTTTGATGACTAGTTTTTTGATAGATTGTTAAGCAAGCATCCAATCACTCTTGTGGATCTTTTGTAGATCCATTTATAGTCCTAAAGTACAGTACTTTCACATGGCACAGCCTAAGAGCTGACCAGGCCGCCATTGCAGCATTCTTCTCAGCTTGCTTCTTGGTCTTATTGAGAGAGCAAGCTAGAATCTTGATTTTGGTGAGGAGATTTGATTCCAAACTTGGTAGGTGTCCAGATCCATATTGTCCACATGTGTGGGCACCTCTGAACCTGCATTTAGTGCATGGTATTCATTTGATCCAAATAAATTCAATTTGTGAGCTTTTGATGTAATTTTTGGTGAAAATCTTAGGATAAGCTACCAAGATTAAGTGCCATTGATTAGATTTGACATAGGGTCATGGGATCTAATTAATCTAGGCTGAAATCAGGTCCTCTAAACTTGTGTTACAGGTCTTGAAAGAACATCAAAAAGTGTGAGGGAGATTTAGTCATGTTATTGTCCAAAAATAGCCAAAATTGGCAAGATTTGATTGTAAGTAGATTTCACATCATCTTATCTTCATTCCAACTAAGATTATAAGTCCATTTGTTGGATTAGAAATGTAATTTGAGTGAAACACTACAAGAGAGAGAGATCTTAGTGAGTTTCTAGAGACAATCAAATCCAGTTCTTGGCAAGATTTGTTTGAGAGTAGTTTTCACTTCATCTTATCTTCATTCTAGCTTTGTGAGGGAGTGATAGAACTGTGATTATAAGTCCATTTTTGGATTAGAAATCAAATTTGAGTGAAACGTTGCAAGTGTGAGACCTTTGTGAGTTTCAAGTCAATCAAATCTATTTCTTGTTTGTAGAAGTCACTAGTAAGATGGGATTCAAAATCTTCAAGGAGCATGTAGAGAAAGAAATTGGTAAGAAAATTAAAGCCCTGAGGTCCAACAACAGTTCTCTACTGAACTCAAGGACTATTGCTAGATCCAAGACATCGAACAACAATTTATCACTCCCTATTTGCCTCAGTCTAATGGCTTAGCCGAGTGGAAGAATCATACCCTCGTCGAGTCGTCCAAATGCGTGCTGGCTCATGAATCTTTATCAAAGGGTTCCTGGGCTGAAGTTGCTCAACCAAGGCCCTCTTAGACAAAACACTACATGAGGTTTGGACATGATGTAAGCCTTTAGTGTAGAACCTATGAGTATTCAGATGCATTGCCTACGTCCAGAACCCGAAGGAGACAAGGAAAAAATTCGACTTCCAATGTCTCAAGACCATCCTGATCGGATATACTTCTTCTAACAATACTTACAAGCTATACAACCTCGATACCTAGTAGATTTTATTCAACAGGGATACAGTTATCGAGGATCAGTTCATCGACTTCAAAGACAAAGAGAAAGTTCCATACAAATCTTTGACACCTGCCTCCGACATGACAATTTGAGCCTTTGGCTCAAGCGTGCCAATAGTCGATCAACTATTCGACAGTGAGTCAGAAGAAGACGTTGTTGTTACTCAGCGACAATAAGTCAAAAGATTGGATTATCAGTCGACGCTACCTCCAATAATACCAAACCGAGTGTGCTCACAACCCACAAGTTATATTGATGAGTCTACTTGTCTCTTAATTCAAGAACCGACTATTGTTGAAGAGGCACATAGCCAACCGGAATCCGACCTCTAGAGATAAGTGATGGACAAAGAGTATTCATCTCTCCAGACATGGTTATTAGTCGAACCACCTGCTGACATCAATCTTATTGATTACAAATGTGTCTTTACGATCAAGTATAACTCCAATGGAGGGCCCAACTCCCAAGTTGACTAGTTGCTTGAGGTAAGCCTATCATTGCTTTCCAACATGAAGCCTCCCTTGTAGCCATGTTGCAATGATTGATCTTCTTATTTGAACCTGTTCTAATACACTTAGCACTCTCTTGAAAATCAACAAATGATGACATGAAGAAATCACAAAGATTTGGAAACAATCTAGCCTCTCTTTTTCTTTCTTCTAGCAAATCTAGCACATAGAATTGATGATATATTGATCACACTTGACCTACGTAAAATATAATAAACTTTTGCACTTTCCTAAGATTGAAACACACTCTTGAAAATTCCACCAACTCAAGGAAGGGGAGCTATGGAAGAAAATCCTACTATAATGGACCATAATGATCTCTCCAAATAGATTTCTAACACCTATTTTGCAAATGTGTGATTTTGTGGATTGCTGGATGAAAGCAAGGGCTAATGATCTTTCTAGTGTGTGATAGCATGATTAAGCAACAACAATCAAGCATTCATTCATCCACAAGCAATCATACAATAGCAAAATAGGAGGTCTTCACAAAGTAAGAAAAATGAAGGAGAAGGCTTCACTTCTCTCTCTCTTAATATCTATTCTTAACAATGAAAAGTGAATCAAAATTGGTGTCACATCCCTACTTATAGACAAATCTACGTTAGGGTTTTTTGTGCACCCAAAACCATGTGCCATAAGAATCTGAGTTTGTAAAAAGTTCTAAACCAATTTGTAGATTTAACTACTTTGGGTCCTTTCTTATTTTAGGCCCATTGGAGTATCGATCTATTTCCATTTCTCCCACCATTGGCTTACAAGTACAATGCACCTTCTAAGGGTATCTGATGTTATATTACAAATAGATCTAAGTCATTATGCTGACTCAGCCATGCTTTTGTTCCCGTCGGTGTAAAATATGTCGGGGAGACACTCGGGGCTTTGTTTTCACTCATTGGTTGGTCCGCGACTTGTCGACCTTCTGGTATTGGCGTTCCTGGTAAATCTAGAATTTGGAACTCTTTCTCGGTTATTTGCCGATGCTCCTTAATGTAGTTGGTGGCTCAATTCCTTCACTTGATATCCATTGGGCTCTTTTAGCATCTGAAATTCATTAGAAGAATCTTCACCAAAATCTTCTAACATGCCCCCACTATGAATTTTGTGAGAGTCCCTTGGCACCTGATGTTGTTGGCGTTAGCGTGCTTGGTGATGTGAGACCGTGGCAAGGTGAAGTGGGGTATAAACAAGAGGGGGCTGAGAAGCTGCAAAAAGTTAGGAAAAAATTTGTGGCAACAAAATTGAGGTTGAGAGGAAGGGAAACAGGGAAAGTATATGTACAATTAGATAAAGGAGAAGTAAGAAAGAGAAAATTAAACTAACGGTGATGTTTTTTCTAGACCTCTTGTGTTTTTACTTTTTTTTTTTTTTGAATGGATACAAGGTGTGGAGACATGGATTAGGGAGCTTTCTCTAGTTGTTGGGCCTTCGCATCTTCGGCATCACAGATCTTACAGTGGGTTTCAGCAACTACGCAGACAAAACGAGACCACAATCTGTTGTGCGTTATGGATTGCGAGCGGATTGGAAACTGAGAACGCCTGTCGTAATATACCAACAAAGAATTGCTAAATATGTGTCATATTTATGTTGTTCCCCAAGGAGATAGCACTTAAAAGTTGTTAAATTGGTATAGTCCTAACTTATTTCAAATGAAGTAGAGGCGGATGTTAATTTGATTGTCAACAGACATTTTATAAGTAGCCAGTATTACTTGTATTTGTGGTGGGTGTTGATAAATGAATTCCAAACAACAATCATCCTCTATCAAACCGAATGAAAAGCATTCTGCAAATGAAATGTTATAAGAGTAGCTCAAATGAATTACACTCTATATGGCTAGAAACCACATGATCACTGCATGATCGGGAGTCAGGGCTGCACTGCACTCGGATTGTAGATGTTTGACCCATTCAATATAGTCTCGGACCCTTTTTCATTTTCCCATCTTGACTTTGCTTAGCAGGAGAAACGGGTCTTCCAAGAACTTTCTTGGTTTAAAGCGCGTAATGAGAGCCCACTTTAACCGCTTCCCAGGTGGATTTCTCTTCCTCTGACAGGTTGAAAAACCAATCCCGAGCCACTGCAAGCAAGGACATAAGAAATAGCATCAGCTTCTCTACAGATGTCCGTTCACCGTAGATTTCACAAGCTTGCTCGTAGATCTGGAGGAATCGGATGAGATCTGATGATCCATCATATTTTGGTATCTCCATCCGTGGTTCTCTCCTAACTGCATGCAAGGGTGCGACAAGTATGGGTTGGCCCATTGGATCCATTGGTATTGGTTCCGGTTTTGCCTCTTGTTGCACAACTGCTAATCTGGGAAGGTGTGGTGTCTGATTTGCTATCCTTCGTGCTATTGATCGTCCCGATCTTAGATTCATCCGATGGCGGATTCCAAAGTGATTGGATTTTGCTTATACAGTAGGATGTAGTCTAGATCTTCAAGGATTTGATCGATCTGATAAGCTAGAATGAATTTTAGACCTTTTACGGTGGTTTTTCCTTGATAACTTTTTACTCCTTGCACTAATTGACCTGAGATTTTGATAGTAGCTGGATCTAATGCATATCTTTCCACTGATCTGGTCTGTGAGGGTTATCTTGTGCAAGGGTTGGCTGTGCAAGGGTTCTTTAGCTATTTTTACAGGTAAAAAACTTGATATCTTTCTTCTCTGGGAAGTAACTCTCGCAAGCGTCATAGCAGCTAGATCTGGGTTAGATCTCACTATACAATTCTCTTCGATAGTTAACTCTCGCAAGAAGTGAAAATTTCACTATATGTGAGGGTTTAAAATCATACTAACTCTCGCAGGATTCATCATTGATGTAATTTGACATTCTAAATCGATTGAGAGGGTCTGCGAGAGTTCTTACTGGAAGGACTTGCTGGATCTTCACTTTTTAGTGATTTTTTTGCACTTAAATCCAATTTTTTGCTCATTATAATCAAACTAACTCTCGCAAGCTCTTCTGTGTCCTAGTCTCACTGAGATGGAACTTTAGAATCCTCTGCAAGAGTTCTTGACCACTAGAATTGAAAATTTCACTGTCTGCGAGGGTTCACTAGTACTTTCCCTTCTCTTTTTTCACTTTAAACTCTTGCACATGCACTTGATCATCAAACTAACTCTCGCAAGTTTCTCTGTGTCCTGGTCTCATTGAGATGGAACTTCAAAAGGCTCTACGAGAGTTCTTATGATGATTTGAATTTTTTTGAATTTTTTCAAGGGTTTTTTGAATTTTTTATGATTTTTCGCGAGAAGAGGATGATGAACGATGAGTCGTCTCGGTTGCAAAAGTGAAACATTCGTGAAAGCGAAGCAACAACAATTCAATGCGATTCGGATGGAGTTCAGATGCGATCACTGGACATTGCCAGCTGAAGCACTCCTATAGTCCTCCAAAATGTAGTCAGGCACTGCTGATCTACGTTTATGAACTAATGTAGCATTCAACAAAGTTTTAACCAATGTGTGAAATTAAAATGAATGATAGAATCAGACACACGAATAACAACAAACACATTTGCATTCAAGATCATACATCATAGAAGGGACATGTGCACAATCGCTACAAGATCTATTGATTTTCTCTGATTCTTCAAGCACTGCATTGCACATGTACTTTGAGACATAAGACAATGCATGGGATGTCATACTCTAAATTGTGAAAGCCTTATAAAAAGTATGGACCACATTAGAAAGATAGAGATAATTTTTCTTACAATTTCATAATTTTTTTCGTATGTCATGTAGCGTGCAACTATAGAGAAGGATCCGACGCCACGGCAGTCATGTTTAGCTCAGTCGTTATCTGAGCTAAAGAACTTGCTATTGAGGTTTAGAGTTTGAGGTTGGTGATATTTTTTGCAACTTCAGCCAACAAATTGCAGGTATTTATTCACAATTTTTTTAGCAAAAATTGACAAAACAATTGCGAAAATTCATTTTCGCAATTTTTTTCAAAATAGTGTATAAAAATTGCGGAAAGTAAATTCGCAATTTATATTTTATTGCAAATTTATTTTCCGCAAATTTTTGACACTATTTTGAAAAAAAATTACAAAAATGAATTTTCATAATTTTTTTTGCAATTTTTGCACAAAAAATTGCGAAAAAATATCTACAATTTTTGCCACAATTTTCGCAATTTTTTTGACAATTTTTGCCCAAAAAATTTGGTAAAAAATATCAGCCAAACAAATTGCGAAAACAAATTGTGGAAATAAATCCACAATTATTATGCCAAAAAATTGTGGGTGGGTTTCCACAATTTTTTTATTGTTAATTTAGCCATAAAAATTATGAAAAATTAGCCAAAAAAATTGCGGGTCCGAAATTACGGATTTGCAAAAAAAAAAATGTGGAAACTGTTTTCGCAAGTTTTTTAGCAAAAAATGACAAAAATTGTGGAAATTTCCGTAATCTTTGCCATTTTTTCCCACAATTTTTGCCAACTTTTCTTGTAGTGAAGTCAGTGTCGTCGCCACATCCTCCACAACAGGAGACATCGAGGCAGCTCCTCCTCCTCTCTGGAGAGTGTTGGGAGGAAGCACTAGTAGTAGTGACATGGGTGATGATGCGACCCTCATCGAAGTGACTTTCATGGGAAGGAGAAACATGTGACTGGTCTACATGAGGAGTGGACTGAATCTCCTCGGTCGATGATGTGTACTCAACCAGTTGAGAGGAGCTACGGGCCTCACGTTGAGCCCTCAAGCACTGTAAGACCCTATCCTGTTGCAAGGAATGCAATTGATCAAGGTAGCTAATGAGCTCACTCTCGCTCATAGAGAAAAGGCAGGATGACCCACGACTATGGCCTAACCTCTTACTAGGGAATCCAGTATCTGACATAATGGGTGCAATGGAATACGAGGGATGAATATTGTAGACAACCAATGGGAGTCTTCAAAATTAGTAAGAAAAAAACATCACCATCTCTCTCTCTCTCTCTCTCTCTCTCTCTCTCTCTCTCTCTCTCTCTCTCTCTCTCTCTCTCTCTCTCTCTCTCTCTCTCTCTCTCTCTCTCTCTCTCTCTCTCTCGTCCCATGGGCTTAAAAAAATAGAGTATTGTGAAACGAATGCCAAAACTTTTATGTATACTGCCTCATAGCTACAATGTCAACACCAACACATATGTATTGTCATATTCATGACCATTTCCAGTTCAAACAACAATGATGACCCAAATTAAACCACATTGAGGAGTAGACATCAATAGGAGGCTCACTGTGTCTATCCCATATATGAAGAGATTAAAGAGAAACATGGTGTGTAGGACCATGATAGTCCTTGAGTCTGACAGTTCATAGCATCGAAGAGAGAAAAAGATGTTGCTACTTCGAACTCAACACTACAAAGTTATTACAAGTGGACACTTGTTTGAATCCAGATGAACCTCAAGCAACCTTTTTGAGTTATTGAGTTTGAAGTAGCAGACACACTTTTCTCATTTTGATGTGGTGAACCATGAGGTCCAAGAATGTCAATGGCCTGCACACCATATGCCTCTTTGGTCTCTCCATTTTTAGGCAAAACACCCAATCGGCACAGACAACTCGATCGAGGAGTCAGTTAGCCCCCCTTGCATCTTCAATGGATTCGTGTGTTCACCAATATTGTTAGGGTTATAGTTTGTGGTTAATTGGAGATGGAAAAATAATATATATGTTGGTATTTGTAGCTTTGACTCAATACCTATAAAAGCTCGGACTATGATAAGTTTATAAGTAGAGGTATATAATCTAACATCTATGAGCTGGTAACAATCTAGCGTATAATTTGTTTATGATCTGAAAAAAATTTATGAGCAGAGGTCGGAATCGACTTCAAAAATAACATATGGTATACTAAATTAAACAGATACACATAATCTGAGATTTGTTCCGACCTCCACTGATTCCCACCCCACTTACCAACAGATTCATCAACAAAAAATACATATTTCTTTCTAGGATGTGTAGAAATGTTTTCATTAATCCTAATGAGAATAAAATTGAATGTAGTCCTACACTACAGAATGTGCATCTACAACAAAAGATGGGAGATAAATATTTATGTAAAAGTTTATGAGCAGAGGTATGTAATCTAGCATCTATGAGCTGGTAACAATCTAGCATAAAATATGTTTATGATCTGAAAAAAAATTATGAGCAGAGGTCAGAATCAACCTCAGAACAACAGATGGTATACTGAATTAAACATAAACACACATTCTGAGGTCTATTCTAACCTCCATTGATTCCCACCCCAGTAATCAATAGATTTATCAACAAAAGGTACAAATTTCTTTCTAGGATGTCTAGATCTGTTTTCATCAATCCTAATGAAAATAAAATTGAATGTAATCCTATATCAACAAAACTCTCTCTGTCTCTCTCTCTCTCTCTCTCTCTCTCTCTCTCTCTCTCTCTCTCTCTCTCTCTCTCTCATCCCGTTGGCTTAAAAAAAATAGAGTTTTGTGAAATAGATTCCAAAACTTTTATTGTACTGACTCATAGCTACAACATTAATACGAACACATATATTGTTCGTTCACGACCATTTCAAGTTCAAGGAACCATGATGAATCAGATTGAACCACATTGAGAAATAGACATCAACAAGAGACTCACTGGCCCCACAGGTGACTCATATGTAACGAGGGGGTGTCTCTTATATGAAGACACAAAAGAGGAGTATGGTGTGTAGGCCCGTGGCAGTCCTTGAATCTTGCGATTCGTAGCATCGAAGAAAGAAAAGGATGTTGCTACTTCGAACATGACACTTCAAAGTAGTTTCATGTGGACACTTGTTTGAATCCAAATGAACCTCATGCAACCTTTTAGAGTTATTGAGTTTGAAGTAGCAGACACACTTTTCTCATTTCGATGTGGTGAACCATAAGGTTCAAGAACGTCAATGGCCTGCACACCATATGCCTCTTTGGTGTTGTCATTTTTAGGTGAGACACCCTATCGGCAGAGACAATTCGATCGTAGAGCCAGTTAGTCCCCTTTGCATCCGCAATGGATTCATGTGTTCACCCATATTATTAGGGTTTAGGGTATGTGGATAATTATAGATGGAAAATTGATTTATATGTTGGTATTTGTGAGGAATTGAAAAAGATTATCTATGTTAGATATAGGTGTGAAAAATACAGATCCTAAGTGGATCTAAACTCCAAGATCATTGGCTTGAATGCTTGCACTCCAAACTACATAAGCTAGGAATTGGCAACACATTCTATGCTACCTAGAATGCAAAGAACTTGATCAAAAAACATTTATCACAAATGGAAACTTCCATAAACATCAAGTGCGGCCCAAAATAGCATTATACAGTCCATAATACATCAGCCTATCACTTTTGGAAAGCACCTAAGATCATACACACAAAGCTTGAACTCAATCACTACACAATGCCAACAATGGAAGGAGAACCCAATAGAAAAATCTCTCATTAAGCAAATGAATACAATGGATCTGCTCCAACCTGTTTCTCCACGGCCTACCTGCTATATATAGCTGAGAGAGATGACTCTCTCTCCTCTCTCTAGACCCTCCTTACCTAAAATATGCCCTATATAGGTAAAATTGGCATATATGTCCAAAATACATGAAAATGGACTCATTTCGAAGGTCTTGAAGTTTGACACTTCTTCATACTGAAAAAATACACTTACTAAAAATATCTAGACCTGTTTCACACGTGTGAAAAGTCAGATCCTAAACTATGTGCCATTTTTAGCAATTTTGGCCTAAAACTAGACAAGGAAATGTTGACAATTTTCACAATAGGGGTCTTATGTTTTTTACCTCAAGCATCTAGGTGTAGGATGTTGATAGGAATAAATTTGGCATAGATGGCAAATTATGCATTTCCACTTGTAATGCCACTATTGAGCCAAAATAGAGCAAGAGGCTAAACACTTGCTAATTAGAGTGTAGACAAGTGTAAAGCTTTTGTTTGATGAATTCCAAGAGGTCCAATAGGATATAGAGGTGGAACCTTGTGAGGTCCAATAGGAAATTGAGGTGTGCTTGAATATAGTCCAATAGAATTAAGAGGTGCATAGATCAATGATCCAATAGGATCAAGAGGTGACAAAATGTGGTCCAATCATAGTTAAGCATAGTGGTAGCTCGTGGACCTACTAGTATCATTGTACTCCTCATTTTGAAATCAATTGATTTGGTGATTTCATGGATTTTGTGAGTTATTGGATTTCTAGCTTTCTCTCTCTACCCAAAGCTCTTGATGCATTTTATCTCTCTACCCGAGGAGAGCAGCTTGTTTTTACTTAGATTATTTTTTGAATACTTCCCACACGTGTGAGTGAGAGTTGGAAGTGATTGAATGCATGTAGTAGTGTGTTTTTGCCATAGGATTCAAGATTGATCTTGAATCTCAATCTAGTCTTGATCTTGGTGCATCTACACACCTTAGGAGATCACAAGTACATGTAGTGGATATTCCACACGTGTGAAAATCAACATGGTATCAGAGCCTACCTAAGGTTACCATGCATTTTGATCCATCTAAGTGAAAAATTTTCATCAATCTTGAGCTAGAAGTTGTCAAGGCCCATTTTCCTAGCTATCTTGTTCAATCTTGGATCAAAAGAGATCAAAAGGACATTGATTGGGTCTGACCTGGTACTGTACGGAATCAGGTGCTCAGACACGTGTGAGGAACATCCAATTTCAGTTTGGAAGTTCTCTCTCATGTTTGATCCATTTATCTTGCTTGATAGCTTGTTTTGAAGCTATTTTTGTCTAGTTTCTGTTGTAATCAGTTTCATTCCATTTGGTTGAGCCAATCAAAAGTTATAAGCTTTTGAAAAGGGTTAGGTAGGGCACCTAGACCTAGGTGGACACATTTGGTTTGGTCAAGAGATTGCTTGGTTGATCCAAAATCACAGTTGTATGCTTGCCAATCTCATCTATATGTGATCTAGGCACTGTTTTGAGATCTTAGCCATTTTGTTTCATGCAATATCATTGTATTTGAGTCAAATTTGGTTTCTTAGTGTATTTCACACGTGCTAAGAGTGTTGGATCCTAACTTTGCCTATACTCCATCATTTGATGTGAAATAGATCTTGTTTTAGAGAGATTTGTGTAGCTAGTGAGAATCAATTCACAAATTGTTGTAAGATCTTTCATAGGAGGAGATAGTACTCAATTATTGGATCCTATTGAAAGTGTGTAAAAACATTTATTGTTCATCATTTGAGTTTTCTTCACTTCAAATGTCTTCAATGGGTTCATTCTTGTTGGAACCAAGTGAAAGATTGACCACTTCAAATTATTCAATTTGGAAAATGAGGATGGAGTCCATCTTGATACTTCAAGACGTGATGGACATAGTTCTTGGCCTTGAAGAAGAACCACAAGTTCTTCAAGAGGTTCAAAAATACAAAAAGAGAGCTAGGATGGCTCTCCACTACATTAAGATGAATGTCTCTAATGAGATATTGAGGGAGATAGGTACTTGTACAACAGCCAAAGAAGCTTGGGATTGTCTCAAGACTATCTATGAGGCTAAGAATACCTCTAGGCTTCTCACTCTTAGGAATCAAATCTTTCAAAGTAGCCAAAAGAGTTATGAGAGTGCATCTAGTTATGTTTTGAGAGTAAAAGATATTCACAGAGAGCTTGCTTGTATTGGTGATTCCATCAATCAAAATGAGCTAGTTCAAGTCATTCTCAATGGCTTGAGAAGTGAATTTGATAATCTTGTCCAATCCTATGCCATTAAGGAGGAGCTACCAAGTTTGGAGGCTCTCCAAAGTGTGCTAATTTCAGAAGAATCAAGACAAGAGTATAAGCTCTTGAGGATGGACAAGCTTTCTCTCACTCATAATGATGGCAAAGCTCTCTTTGCCAAGGATAAGCACAAAGAGAGGAGCAAGAACCAACATCAACAATCCTCAAGCAAGGACAAAGTCAAATCCAAAGACAAAGATGAGGAGGAAGATGATTCCTCTAATGCTTCATCATCCAAGCTCAAGAAGAAGAAGAAGATCAAGTGCTTTTATTGTGGCAAGAAAGGTCATTATGCCACCAATTGCTTCAAAAAGAAGAATCAACTCAAGCAAGCCAATATTACCAATGAGAAGGAAGACACTATTGCAAGTGATGAAGAGGGATCTCTTATGGTCTCTAGTTTCTCATCTACTCCTTTCAAGAAGGACGGCCTATGGTATATTGATAGTGGAGCCTCTTCACATATGTGTAGCTCCAATGACTCTTTCTCTTCTATTGCACCTTATGATGGAGTGAAGAAATCAATATACACTGCAAATGATTTTGAATGTCCTATTGAAGGCATAGGGAACATTCCCTTGAAGCTTGCATCTTCTAAAGTTCTTTCTCTCTCTAGAGTTCTTTATGTACCTAAGCTTACCAAGAATCTTATTAGTGTTGGCCAATTGCTTGATAATGGACTTGATGTAAAATTCAATGTTGATACTTGCACTATCAAGAAGAATGATGAGATACTTGCATTAGGATCTAGATATGGTGGCATCTATAAACTAGATCCAAATGAGTATGTGAATGCTTGTAATGTTGCTCTTGTGAACAAGCTCTCTATGGAGGAATTATGGCATAGGAGGTTGGGACATCCCAACTACAAATCCATGCTCTCTATGATCAAAGAATCCAAAGCTATTGGCTTGCCAAAGTCATTCTCCAAGAAGATCAAGCCTTGTGAGGCTTGTGCTATTGCTAAATCTCACAAAAAGCCATTTACAAGATCTTCTATCAAAAGCAAGCATCCTTTGGAGTTAATCCACTCGGATGTGCATTTCTCATCAACTACAAGCAAGGGAGGAGCCACTTGTTTTGTTACTTCCATTGATGATTACACAAGATTCACTTGGATATATCTTCTTGCTTCAAAATCTATGGTGTTTGATCATTTCCTTATTTTCAAAGCTTATGTAGAGAAGCAATTCTCATTCAAGATTGAAGCTCTTAGAAGTAATGGAGGTGGTGAATATATCTCCAATAAATTTCAAGATTTTTGTGAGCTTGAAGGCATTAAAAGAGAGTTTTCTTGTGCCTACTCTCAATCTCAAAATGGAGTGGTTGAGAGAAAGAATAGATCTCTATGTGAATGTGCAAAATCTATGAGAATTGAGGCATCTTTGCCTAAAGATTTTTGGGGAGAAGCCATTAATTGTGCAAATTATCTTTGCAATAGGCTCCCACATATAGCTCTTGGAGGAAAGTCACCATATGAAATATTATTTTTGAAGAAGCCTAAGGTTGATCACCTTAGAGTTTTTGGATGCTTATGCTTTGTCCATATTCCCTTGGAAACAAGGAAGAAGGAAGATCCTAGTGCATGCAAAGGGATCATGGTTGGATACTCATCCACCAAGAAGGCCTATAGAGTCTTTATACTCTCTACTTCTCAAGTTATTGAAAGTAGAGATGTTGTCTTTCATGAAGATCAACACTCATCATTTGAAGAGGCCGAGATCAAGAAATCTATGGATGCATCATCAATTATTGATTTTGAAGCCAATCATGATGTGATGGGGTTGAGATTTGAAGAAGACTCTCCTCGGATTTTTTCACCAAGAAGATCCATGAGAGATAGATCCGAGCCTAAGAGGCTCTCATATGTTGACAAAGGCAAACAAGTGGATCTTGATTCCACTAATTATGTTTTTTATGTCTCTCATGAAGAGCCAAAGAATGTACAAGAGGCACTCAATACCAAGGAGTGGTATGATGCCATGAAGCAAGAGTATGATGCATTGGTCACCAACAATACTTGGGAGCTTGTGGATCCTCCTTCCAACAAGCATGTGATTGGTTGCAAGTGGGTATTTCGGATCAAGTTCAATCATGATGGCACCATCAACAAGCATAAAGCAAGATTATGTGCCAAAGAAATCTGCTCAAATCCATGGTCTTGATTATGAGGAGACCTTTGCACCCATTGCAAAGATGGTGACAATAAGAATTCTTATTTCTCTTGCTTGTTTTTTCAAGTGGAAGGTGTTTCAATTAGATGTATCCAATGCTTTTCTAAATGGTTATCTTGAGGAGGAGATCTATATGGAACAACCTCAAGGATTCATCAAGGATGAGTCCAAAGTGTGCTTGCTCTTCAAAAGTCTTTATGGACTCAAGCAAGCACCAAGATCATGGTTTTCAAGACTTAACTCTTTCCTTATCTCACTAGGATTTACTCTTAGTGACTATGATCCTTCCATGTATCTAAAGTTTGTTGATAGCAATATTGTCATTCTTCTAATTTATGTTGATGACATTATTCTTTGTGGAAGTTGTATCAAGCTAGTTGATGAAACCAAGCTAGCACTTGGATGTGAGTTTAAAATGCAAGATCTAGGAGAGATACATTACATCCTAGGCCTAGAAATTGATTTTTATGAAAATCATGTCTTTATATGCCAATCTAGATATGCTCACACTATGTTAAAAAAAATTCCATATGAAAAATTCTAAGAGCATAGATACTCCAATGGAGCAAACTGTAAAAGATCCTAATAAAGGTGATGAAAGATCCTTTGAGGACATCACACTTTTTAGGAGTCTTGTAGGCTTACCTTGATTTGGCTTACCATTACTAGGCCCGATCTTAGTTTTTGTGTGCACAAATTGAGTCAATATATGCAAGAACCTAAGATCCATCATTGGAAGATGGCCAAGAGGATTTTAAGATATGTATCTTCATCTTGTGATTATGGTCTACTCTATAAAAGTGAAGATCTATCCATTATTGGCTACTCGGATTCGGACTTTGCAAGTGACAAAATGGATTGAAAGTCTATTACTGCATACACTATCTTTCTTGGAGGCCATCTAATATCTTGGCTTTCCAAAAAACAAGATACTATATCTCTCTCTTCATGTGAGGCCGAGTACAAAGCACTCACTACAACTACCAAAGAAGTGCTTTGGATCAAGAGGTTATTAATGGAACTAAAGTGCATCAAGGAGGATGATCTACCAATGATCAAGTGTGATAACATCTCGGCCCAAGCTCTTGCCAATAAAGCAAGCACATAGAAGTGGCACACAATTTTGTGAGAGAAAAGCTTATTGGAGGAGAAATCTATTTGGAGCATGTCAACTCGTCCTCTTGTATTGCCGATCTACTCACCAAGCCTTTGAGCAAAAGTGCTTTCATCAAGCATAGATCTAATCTTGGAGTTATATCAAGATCAATGCTCAAATCTTCATAGATAATCTTTTAGGAGGAGTGTGAAGAATTGAAAAAGATTATCTATGTTAGATATAGGGGTCTTATGTTTTTTACATCAAGCATCTAGGTGTAGGATGTTGATAGGAATAAATTTGGCATAGATGGCAAATTATGCATTTCCACTTGTAATGCCACTATTGAGCCAAAATAGAGTAAGAGGCTAAACACTTGCTAATTAGAGTGTAGACAAGTGTAAAGTTTTTTTTTGATGAATTCCACGAGGTCCAATAGGATATAGAGGTGGAACCTTGTGAGGTCCAATAGGAAATTGAGGTGTGCTTGAATATAGTCCAATAGAATTAAGAGGTGCATAGATCAATGATCCAATAGGATCAAGAGGTGACAAAATGTGGTCCAATCATAGTTAAGCATAGTGGTAGCTCGTGGACCTACTAGTATCATTGTACTCCTCATTTTGAAATCAATTGATTTGGTGATTTCATGGATTTTGTGAGTTATTGGATTTCTAGCTTTCTCTCTCTACCCGAGAGCTCTTGATGCATTTTCTCTCTCTACCCGAGGAGAGCAGCTTGTTTTTACTTAAGATTATTTTTTGAATACTTCCCACACGTGTGAGTGAGAGTTGGAAGTGATTGAATGTATGTAGTAGTGTGTTTTTGCCATAGGATTCAAGATTGATCTTGAATCTCAATCTAGTCTTGATCTTGGTGCATCTACACACCTTAGGAGATCACAAGTACATGTAGTGGACAGTCCACACGTGTGAAAATCAACAGTATTGCCCTCGTAGCTTTGACTCAATACCAATAATAGCTCGAAATTAAAATAACATGAATAGATTAAGATCTTATAAATCAAAGTAGTATGAACTAGTAAGCATGAAACATAAATCAAGATTCTGCGAATTAGGGTAGCATGAACTAGTAATCATGAAACATAAACGAATGGCATCACACACGCACACGCATACTCTAAACCCTAAAACCTAAACACACACGAGGAGAAAAAAAAGAAAGAACATAGTAGAGTGCTAATCAAAACTCCCGAACCGTACGGTTATATCCTATTCCAGAATGTCACCACATGCTCCCTCCCTACGTCGTTTGGGCTTTCTCGTGAAACTTATTGTCCAACAAGAAACATTTGAACCACATGGAAGAAAAAAAAGGCTACACACCTTTCTAGAATTGGGAGTGTTGGTTACCTTTAACTCTTTCATGATCTCTCTCTCTCTCTCTCTCTCTCTCTCTCTCTCTCTCTCTCTCTCTCTCTCTCTCTCTCTCTCTCTCTCTCTCTCTCTCTCCAAATCTCTCTCCCCATCTCTCGTGTTCTATTTCTAAGCGTGAAACATAACCAATACACAACACATAAATTATGATCTTGCAAATTAAAATAACATGAATAGATTAAGATCCTATAAATCAAAGTAGCATGAACTAGTAAGCATGAAACATAAATCAAGATTCTGCGAATTAGGGTAGCATGAACTGGTAATCATGAAACATAAACGAATGGCATCACACACGCACACGCACACTCTAAACCCTAAAACCTAAATACACACAAGGATTAAAAAAATAAAGAACATAGTAGAGTGCTAATCAAAACTCCCAAACCATATGATTATATCCTATTCTAGAATGTCACCACATGCTCCCTTCATACGGCGTTTGGGCTTTCTCGTGGAACTTATTGTCCAACAAAAAACATTTGAACCATGCCTTTATCGGAAGAAAACAAGGGCTACACACCTTCCTAAAATTGGGAGTGTTGGTTACCTTTAACTCTTTCATGATCTCTCTCTCTCTCTATCCATATCCCTCGCTCTCTATATCTAAACATGAAAGCATAACCAATACATGACACATAAACTATGATCTTGTAAATTAAAATAACAAGACTAGGTTAAGATCCTACAAATCAGAGTGGCACAAACTAGTAAGCTTGAAACATTAACTATGTATACCACGAATTGTTGAGAGTGGAGATCATTTGTTTTCTTAGGCCAACAATGGACTTCCCCAGCAGGTTCATAAAAATACTAGCGGAGAAGTGTCGTCATTTCAAGGACAAACGTAATCAAGAAGGCAACATGAAGGCCTCAATGTGGTGAAAGAATCTAAAAAATGTGGTGGTGCTGAGTCAAAATGTATCAACTGGGACGTGAATTTTGTAATTTTGATATAATAGCTGAGGTGATAATAATCTAGCATTCTTCAAACACAAATTGCCAATGTTTACCAGATCTATTTTTGAATGTAAGAGCAGAGGTCAGAATGGACCTCAGAATAAAAGATGGTATAGTGTCTTGAATAGATCCAGATATTTCGAGGTCTGCTCCGACCTCCATTGACTCTCACCCATTATCAATAGATCCATCAATAAATGTACAGATTTGTTTCTAAAATGTGTAGATGTATTTTCAGAAATCATAATGTAAAATAAAATTGAAGTATTCCTATACTGCAAAACGTGCAGAGGTATATAATCTACCATTCATGGGCTGGTAACAATCTAGCGTATAATCTGTTTATGAATTGTAAAAAATGTATGAGTAGAGGTCGGAATGGACCTCGGAATAACAAATGGTATACTGTCTTAAACGAATCCAGATATTTCGAGGTCTGTTTCAACCTCCACTGATTCCCACTCCAGTTGAAAGATGTATCCACTATCAACAGATTTATCAATAAAAGTACAGATTTCTTTCTAGGATGTGCGGATATGTTTTCATGAATCCTAATGAAAATAACACTAAATGTAGTTCTACACTATAAAATGTGGATCTACAACAAAAAATAGGAGACAAACTATTACAATATTGTACAGGTACGTGGAACAGCTAGTAGTTGGGTTATTCAGCTACTTGGATGATGTTAGAGTCCAAGAATCGGCATAAAAAACTGCAAAACAATTTTCTATCAATCCTCATGGAAAAATCATAGAACTGGTCAGCACAATTGAATAGTCTTCTAAAAAAAACACCCAAGCTTCACAGATGTATCATAACATTCACAGATCTATCATTTGAAAGATAAAAAAAAAATGTCAACATCGGTCGGAACAGACGTTGGACTAGACACTGGTATGCTGCTAGAACTAGCATGATTTATTCCGAGCTCCATTCCGACCTTGCAAGTACCTCAAGAAGCTGCTATGATGATCTGCCTGAAATGCTATGATGAATATTGGTCTAGTATCCAATAATGAAATCTGCAAAACAAAAACTAGTATTGTAGTTTGTTTAGTTTAGTATCACAAAAAATAGTTGTAACAAATTAATTTTAGAAAAATAGCAACAAACATCCATATGCAATCCAGCATCTCCGCCAAATAGCAGGATCTGGCATCAGAACAACCATCAGAATAGGTGCTGATATGACAAATACAATAGCCTTGGTTATCTGATAGGCATTTTGATTCTCTGGAACTCTAGATCTACAACAACCTCAACTATGGATCTACATCGCCCTCAACCAGCACGGTCACCTGGAACGGCCTTCAGAATAGGTGTTGAAATAGCCTTCGAATAGTAACTATTGTAGATCTGCCTATTCCGATGCCTTTCCGACTTATCTCTCAAAAAATTGGATCCACCGGCTCCTTTGCCTCAGAGGAAAGTTTGCATAGAAAACGTGGTGTCAATAAAACCAAACTGAGATCACATTGAGATGGATACTATGATGCTAGAGAAAGAGAGAGTGAGAAAAGAGATTACCTTGCATCTAACAAATCAAAAAGCCTCCATCCTTCATTTTTCCTTTCTTTCTTGACCTCCCCACATTTGATTCTGCAAGGAGTAAGCTAAAAGGAAGAGCAAGGGCAACAAGCAAAGTGCAAGAGGAGCAAGAAGAACAAGCAAAATGCAAGAGGAGCAAGAAGAACAAGCAAAATGCAAGAGGAGAAAGCAAAGAGCAATAGCAAGAGAAGCAAGAAGAGCACTCAAATGTGAGGATAATAAGGAGATCAAGGAGAATAAAGTGGGTGAGCAAGGATCAACAAACAAGGGAGATGACAAAGGCAATAGGTATGTCCCTTGATTCCATCACCCACTCCTCTTCCCTCTTCAAAAATGTCGTGGAAAATGTTAGTCTTTTCAAAATTTTCAAGAATCTGTCTGACCCTCGGTATACACCTCACACTAGCTTCAGTATACCGAGGGCCATTCCGAGGCCCTGACTATATTAGAAAAAGTATTCCTTTCCTGTTCCAAGGTGCATTCTAAATTGATGCATTCTAAATCAACCCAAAATTAATGCATTCTAAAAAACACAGAATTTTCAAAGATGGTCGGCTCCTCCCAAGCCTTGTTAAAGAATATATAGTGCACTTGACGACACAATTTTTTATCTGCTAAATTGTAATTCTCATATGGTTAGAGGATGTCATAAGTGTCCAAACATCGACGTATTTGGCATCCAAGACCATTCTTGGGTGACCAGTGTTGGTCGGGTAATTTATTTTCGGTTCTCAACCTGCTTATCAACCTGGTTCTAATCAAGACCCTGACCAACGGGTACACTTGTTACCCTAAATCGGCTTATGTGTAGAACCGGCATATATGTTCCTTTGTGAGAATCGGCCACGGTCCAGAACCGTCGAGTCCCTTTGATCCTTGGAGAGGGATATAACCCGAGTATCAATTCACTATACAGAACCTAACATTCATTAATGGCTTTTAGCAAGTGACTATTTTAGCAATAATCATTTTCGAATTGATTTTTTATTTATTTTAAAAAAATAATACATATTGGGAACCAGATATAGGAACCGACGGTTCTTATAGAAACCGGTTCGAACCTATTTCCAGATATCGGGAAAGCCAACAATATAGTATATCAGTAAAAAAACTGGCGAGAATTGAAGAGCGAGGCTAGACATGTAATGATGCACGTAGGCATGCTTCGCATATCTTGGCATAATCCGATCTTGCAATTGTACTGCTAATTTCCAGAGACTGTTTGCACTAGACTCAAATTTAGTTATTATATACATGTCTTTTGTTCGTCTCAATGCATTTATCTAGTTTGTTTTATGTATCGATAATCATTTCTAATTTTGTGTTCAATCCATTGTGAACTGCCAAGGTGCACCGATGCAAATGTTGAGTTCATGTTCCTCATCCTCAGATGATGAGGCAGGACCATCACATATAGGATCAGAGGCCTGGTTATACCAGAGAATACCATGCCCATCTGCACGATGTAAGTATGCACTATGACAAGAGCGACGTACCACTATATCACATGTTCGCATGTATGGTCAGATTGAGAGGGAGTCATTATTTGTGTGGACGGAGGTCGGTTCTTCGGTGAGACTTTGTAAACCTCTTTGTATTGCTAAAATTAAATAAATGATTGCACACTCATTTTCCATGTATGTTGTTTGGCGCCCTTTCTAATTGGAGGAATATTCAGTTGGTTACAATGCGTGCCCCATTTCTGGCGAGTATTTGCAAGCACATCACTCACAACATCTGTGAAAGATGATTTACGAGGGCCACACTCGATACCTTCCACCTGTTCACCCTATGCATGATAGGCTTGATGGCCAACATACTTATTCCATGAAGGTACAATACATATTTGGGCCACTAGTTGGTATACGTCATTTATTTATTTTATGATTACTCTATTTATATTTTTTCTAACGACATATAATCTACATTAAATGTGTGTGCTTGTTTGTTTGTAAGTCTATGGAACGATCTCCTTCATAGTAATTGTTGTTGTTCCCTAACAGTGTGCCCTAACAGTGTGACACTTGATGTATGTTGTGACACTTAATCTGATGCTAAAACTCACAAACTTGGCCAACTTTAAGATGGAACGATGGATGTAGCTGGCACATTTAAGATTTCATAAGCACAAAATCTTTCTGAGAAAAAGCTTGTTACCAATCTGACAAGCTAGGCTCAGCTAAAACAGAAACATAGTACATGCCATGTGTAAACGAAAAACAAATTATAAAAATCGTGCAGTATTCATTCACATAGGGTCTATTCATTCTAGGTCAAGAGGAGAGAATAGACTCAGAAACTTAGAGAAGCAACTTTGAGCCGATATCATGATTCATAATAGCTTGTTTCAGGTCCGTATTCTCTAACCAGATATATACGCATTTGCAACCACAAAAATGAATCTCAGAAATTTGCTTGAAAGATGTCGATAATTCATCTTCCGTTAATCCGTCGTCTCTGTCGCTCGAAAAAAAATCACAAACCTACTTAATGAATTGCCCCCAAAGCACTTGCTGCGACGCTCACAGCTGCTGTGATTTCGCAACGCAGGCTGCATCACAAGCCACAATCTCGACACGATCCACTACTTGCACGTCATCATTGTCCGTCTTGAAGCTAGCGTTCTTCAAATCCAAGGTCCAAACGTTGTCACAATACCTGTAAGCGTGAAGATTGCCCTTGAAGCTGATCTTGGAGTGCACCTTTGTCCGCAGGGCTTCGATAATGGATTTGTCAAATTGCTTCAGCACTTTCGCAGCCAAGAGCGGCGAAATGGTGCCCTTGATCACCATCTCATCCAGGGCCGCTGTCAGCCCCCTGCCAATCAAGGACTTGCGATGAAGCTCGAGAGTCGTCTCTCCCCCTCGCCCTCCGTCTCCATCTCCATCTCTCCCTTTTCCGCTCCCTCTCCCTCTCCTTCTATTCGCCATGAGAGCGATCAATCGTCTTCTTTTCTTGTTGTGTGTTGCAATTGGGCCAGCGTCTGTGCTTTATATTGGTACCCACCCGCCTTGGTCACATAGCCGACAACTTTGTATACACAATGGCGTTTGGCATTAGGGGTGACTCAGGTCCCTTCCTGATTGGCGGACGTTACGGTGACGGTGGGGCCTGGTCCTTACGCTCGTGTATCTTCCAATCAAATAGTTACAAAAATAAATTTCTATAAACTCAAGAGTGTTAAAAATAGAAAGAGAGCATTATGTAAAACCTTTTTCTAAAGTAGTTAGGAGGGTAGAAGAGTAGGCCCCATGGGCCTCACTTTCCACCTTGGAATCTAGGCCCACTCTTTTGGAAGGTGGAGGTTTGATTCCTCCGCATCTTTGGATTAGCCTAGTCCACCCATTTTTCCACAGATGTTGACTCTTTCATCTACCTCCATGAGTTGTTGCAGCCTGCAATCATTCAGACAACAACATTCCATGGTGCAAGGCAATGATTTTGAATGAAGCAGCTACCGACAATCCACACATTAGCTTTCCATGGGGAGAAGCAATGATCTTGAATGCAGCAACGATCCATTCATTAAGGCGACAATTCACTGAAGCAATTGATGGGCTTTTTTCTGGATTTGTTTTGCCAATCTTGAACTCATTTTGGATTGCGTATTTGAATCGCTTTGCCTACACGATGATCCACATAGCAGCTTTCCACAGGGCAACAATGCTAAATGCAATAATGATCCATCCATTAAAGTGCCAATTCACTCAAGCAATTTAAGGGCTTACATCGATGTGATTTTATGTCATTTCCACTAAGTTGATCAAGAGCCTGTGAAGAATTGCCAAAAATTGGCAAATCTAGCTTGATCAAAAACCATGTAGTATAACGTAAATTTTGTACATAAGTGCATTCCACACATGTGAGGCCAAGATGCCACGTGGCAATCCACTCCTAATGTAGGTTAGGTCAAGTCCATAGGGTTGGTCATGTCCTTTTGGTAGTGATTCCTAGTTTATAGGACCTAGATCCTAGTTTTAAGGTGAAAATTTGACCAACTAACTATCTACCAAGAAACACTTCAAAGTAGTTACATGTGAACACTTGTTTGAATCCAAATGAACCTCATTATGGCTAATAATAATAGCTATTTTGAAAATTAGGACCATCAAGTGGACTATTCTTGGCACCCATGGTCAAGACCTAGTCAATTGGGATTAACTCGAGACGTAACATCTCAGACTAAATATAGATCTTGACCTAAAGTTTGGCATGGTCCTTAACCACAATAAAAAGCGCTATTAGAAAAATTATAAATTTTCACAATATTAGGTATACAAAAACTTAAAATTCCACAAAATGATTTATTCTAGTTTTTGCAACATTGTCCTATTGTCCATTTATTGTCATCTTGTGATTGTTGAAGAGTACTTATAGCCAAGACTTTCTCAATTCCAAAAACAATCACATTACTTCTGTTATAAACTTTCATTTTAAACATAAAAAACAAGACAAGTTTACATCTCAAAAAATTATAGATCTTTACACATCTCTTGTTCTTTTTATATTTGATTTTTGTAATAATTTGTTTGTTTATATCTTATGAATGATAATTACAACTCTCATCAATATCTTTGACAATTAATATTTCAATATATGGGAGAGCCACAACAAACTGGGTAAGAGAGATGTATTAATGATAGTGACTTGATAAAATTCTATTCTTATTGCAAATAATAAATGTTTTGATTTTTAGAGGTGTTAGATATTGCAAAAAACAAATGGCAAAATTAGAATTTAGTTCTTGGCATTTAACTATGGAAAACTTTTGAAAACAAGGTAGTCAATTTTTTAATTCCATCAATGAATATTTAGATAAGTGATTGATTTTAGAGCATATTTCAAGGAATGTATATGGAGTAGACAAGTGATAGACCATTAAAAAATGTGAATAAGATGTGCTAGAAAGTGTAAAGAGTGTCGTTTTAGATCTAGAAACCTTAGAGAGTGCTAAATTTTTTTACCAACAAGATGACACTCGAAAGTTTGTGACATTTATATAGTGATTAAAGATTTTTTTTTAGATATTTAAATGAAAAAATAAATAAATACATGTGTCATAAGGTGTCTTAAATAAAAATATGCGTCTTGCAATAATTTACATGATGCTTTTAATATTAATTATCTTCGACCATTTCTATTTTTGTGTCTAAATTTTACATTTATTAAAAGAGTTTTGCGGATTCAGTGGCGAACCACAGACTTTCGAGGAAGCGATTGAATGTCCATAGAAGGATAGAGGATCCAAGCCATGAACGAAGAGATGGAGTCCATGAGGAAGAACCAGGTATGGACGTTGCAGCCATTACCACGTAAGCGCAAGACTGTCAAATGCAAATGGGTTTTCAAGCTCAAATACGGACCAGATGGGAATGTCTCGAAATACAAGGCGAGACTGGTAGCGAAGGGATTTTCTCAAAGATATGGTATTGACTACACTGAAACCTTATCTCCTTGTTGTCAAACATTCATCCCTACGACTGTTATTTGCATATGCAACAGCTTATGACCTCAGAATCCACATTGTGGACGAGAAGATAGTCTTCTTGCATGGCGAACTAGATGAAGAGGTCTATATGGATCAACCCCCAGGATATGTCTCGAATTCACTCCTGACTATGCATGCAGAATGCATAGAAGTATCTATGGTCTGAAACAATCAGCTCAACAATGGAACAAGAAGAGGGATTAAGCCCTGAAATCATTAGGATTCAAGCCACTGTTGGTTGATTCCAATGTGTATGTCAGAGTCACAGATGGGCAAATCATCATTGTGGCTATATATGTGGACGACACTTTGATACTTTGCAAGAGTGAGCAACTGATTGTTGAAGTGAAAGGAGACATCTCGAAACATTTCGAGATTGTGGATCTGGGAGAAGCCAGGTGTTACCTTGGCTTGCAGATTGAAAGGTAAGTTATACCTTCACCAGTCCAGATACACCCAGAAGTTCCTAGAGGATTTTGGGATGCTAAATAGCAAAGGAGCGAATACTCCAACGCTCACAGGGATGATACTGACAAACGATGACTATCCAAAAACTGAGGAAGACAGAGAACAAATGCAGCTCACAACTTACAAATACAGCTCACTGATGTACCTTGCAGACAACACACGTCCTGATATTTCTTATTTAGTATTCAGGATGAGCTAATTCTGCACTAATCCAGGCTCGACACATTGGAAGATTGCAAAATGGATTTTGCAATATCTTCAATTAAGGAGGGATTGTGGCTTGTGTTATTGTTGTGATGCAGATTTCAGGATGCTTTTCTACGGCGATGCTAGCTGGGCATCTCTCAAGGATGATTGTACATGTCTCTTCTATGATGTATGATCTTGAATGCAAATGTGTCTATTGTTATTTGTGTGTCTGATTCTCTCATTCATTTTAATTTCGCACATTGGTTGAAACTTTGTTGAATGCTACATTAGTTCATAAATGTAGATCAGTAGTGCCTGACTACATTCTGGAGGACTGTAGGAGTGATTCAAGTGGCAATGTCCAACAATCGCATCTAAACTCCATCCGAAATGCATTGAATTGTTGTTGCTTTGCTTTTGCAATTGTTTCACTTTTACGACCAAGATGACCCATCGTTCATCATCCTCTTCTTGCCCTCGTGTTCTATGTGCGGGCTATGGTCGCCTTTATGTGCAAGGTGCCGGTCTTTTTCGCCATCAAAATGCTTGCTCTGCTTTTCATGAACAACTCGCATTAACCTATGTCGACCTTGCACCTCATCCTGCTCCTACTTCGCCATCTGACTCGGCTTGGACCTGGATTCGCTCCCTTGATATTTTGACCACTTTTCACTTAGGTTTTCCTCGTCATCATCTTTATGCACACATACCCTTTGCCTTGAGCTTAGAGGTCCAGAGAGCTTTGTCCTTACCTTTGTCTCATCTGGCTTCCAACCCTTCTGATATCGCAACTTGGCATGTCTTTTTGTTTTTTCCTCTATGGTGTCTGCCTCTACCTCCTCGGGGTGGTGATGCTGGTCACAGGAAAACTCGCAACAGGATTCGTCGCTTTATGTCAGGAAATTGAGAAAATCTGCAAGAAGAGCATTTCCTTCGCTGTCATGTGCTTGCTACTTGGGATTCAACTTCGGATGGTGTTTCTATATCCCATGTTCATTGTCAGTTGCGTTGTTGTGTTTTACTTGGGCAAGTGGGTGAGTATTCTCGTGCAGCTCATGCTCTAGCTCCTACTAGTCCAGCTTCTCCTTCTGCTGCCACCCTTCAGGCTTTGGAGCTTTTTCATCCACCGACAAATGACTGTCTTCTCTCTTTTGTTAAAGACTTTGAATCTAATTCTGATTTGCAGCTCTCAAAATCTCATTTTCTTAATGCTTTTCTACGCAACCCTCATCTGTCAAATGGGGGTCCTTTTGGTATGGTTTTTGAGCATCTTCGTGACTATTTCTCTCTTGATGATTCTGCTGGCGGGTTTGGTTTGCTCTTCTGTAGCATGTGGGCATATTCCTCTTTGTATTGCTCGTATTCTTGGTGCTGCTCGTTTGATAGCATTGGATAAGCTTGGCGGTGGCATGCGTCCCATTGTTGTTGGAGAGGTTTTATACAGTTTCTAGGGCTCTTGGTTTTCAGCTTCCTGACAGTTTTCATGACCACATGTTTCCTCATCAGTTTGGTTGTGCTACTCCTGGCGGTTGCAAGACAGTCACACATGCTTTGCATACTACCTTGGATCTTCATCCTGATTGGGTTGTCCTTCAAGTGGATGTTAAAAATGTTTTCAATTCTATTTTGGCCATTTTCCAAGTACTTCATGCGGCTAACGGTCTTCTCGCTCAGCTCATCCTATTTGTTCGCTCTTTTTATTCCATGGATGCGCCTCTATATTTCAGTCATGCTTCTCACTCGGGTGATGTTTTGGTTATCCCTTCTACTGATAGTATCAGGCAAAGTGATCCCTTGGGTGGTGTTCTTTTTGCTTTGGCGCACTTTCAAGCATTGCATGCTTCTTCTGCTACTTTTCCTTCTTGTTTGTTTCCCTCTATTGCTAATGACACGCATATTATGGGATCTGCTAATGACATCTTTTCGGCTTTCCTACATTTTTCTCATCAATTTTCGGCTTTGGGCCTCACTGTGAATCCCTCTAAGTGTGTTGCTTGGTGTCCTAAGAGCCTCCTTCCTGAGCTCCCTTTACCTACAGGTTTCAATACCCTGGTTGATGGGATTTGAGCGCTTGGTATTCCTATAGGTTTCTCAGACTTTGTTCCTCTTTGCAGGACACTTTGGGCGTGCATCTTCGTCACGCTGATTTGCTACCAAAGCTTGGCAATGCTCAAGTTGCTCTAGGGATTCTCACTCAATGCTTCGCTCAACGGCCAAGTTATATTCTACGGTGTGTTCCTCCCTCTCCTGATGTTTTGGCTTTGCTACAAAATTTTGATAATACTTTATCAAATATTTTGGATCGCTTGATGGGTTCAGAATCCTTTCATATTCCCAATGGCCAGTTCATTAAGCGACAAGTCTCTCTTCCCGCTTCTTCCGGAGGTGTTGGTCTTACTTGCACAACTTCTATTGCTCCAGCTGCTTATGGAATGTTGTTACAGGTACAAAAGTAAAACTTGAAGACGACGACTCAAAGTGAAAATCGAAGGATGGTAAAGCTTTTGCACTTATTATCCCCAATATATCAGATACACAGATTGGACACATAGTTGAAGCTAAAATGCCAAGAGACGTTTGGGACATTTTGAACTCACTATATGACGTGAGGGACGTAACTACTAAGTTACATCTACAAAATAAATTCTTCACATTCAAAATGTCTATTGTTGATTCTACATTTTGCATTTACTCATCATTAAAATCAATCTTTTTGTCAAAATTGTGATCTTTGTAGCTTGTGCTTGGATAGGAGATTGTTTTGATTGTTATATAAAAGTTCAAATTGACCTTATAAGAGTGATTTAGAGTGGCATTTATGTGCAATTAGATCATCTTTTCTTAGTTTGATTGGATCTTTATAAGCCTTATAAAGTTTAGATCAAGGAGTCAATTTGGGTCATTTTTCTACATCAAGCAAGCTAGTTTCAATTTGTATCTTTTTCAACAAAATTAATTGAGCTCAATACCAAATAGCATCTTGTTGAGAACTCATTTGTTGATTATTCTCAGGTCCCTAGATAGTGGGATAGCTAGTACTTGCATCCTTTCTATTGTGTATCCAATCTTAGATAATCAATCTATTGTTTACAGAAGGATGGCATCCATGAATGCTTATCTTTTGGATTCTAGTGATAGGTTGAGGAAATAAAAGTATTATATTTGGAAACTAAGAATGTAATCAATCCTTATAATTCAAGATTTGATGGATATAGTGAGTGGGGATGAGGATGAGCCTATCTTCCCTCAATAATCCACTAAATACAAGAAGAGGTTCAAACTAGCCCTTCGTTGTATCAAAATGAATGTAGCCAACGAGAATGTACCTCAGACCAAGAGGTTTGGGAGTCCCTTCAAAAGGTTTATGAGTCAAAGAACACTACAAGATTGCTTGGGTCAAGGATTTAAACAAAGAACTTTCCTTTATAGGAGAATCTATGAAGGAAGATGAACTTGCACAACTAATCTTGAATGGCCATTGTGTATATTTCTCTAACTTGGTGCAAGGATATGCCATAATGGGCAAATTTCCCTTACTTGAAGATCTTCAAGGTGTCCTCATGGCCGAGAATAGGAGACAACACTTCAATGCAAGGATGGATAGGCTCTCTATCCATGATGGAGATGATCAAGCACTCTTCACTAAAGGCAAGGGCACAACCAAGAGCAAGGGAGCCACATTCAAGAAAGCAAAGATTGAAGATCAAGATGGATCTTCAACTCCAACTCAAGCAAGACCAAGAAGGACAAGTCCAAGATCAAATGCTACTAATGTAACAAGATGGGGCACTATGCCTCGGAATGCTTCAAGAAGAAGCAAGCACAAGGACAAGCAAAAATCATCCAAGAGGAGGAAGAGATTCCACATGAGGACTCACTAATGATGTCAAGCTTTTCTTCATCAAGCTTGAAGGGGGAAGATCCATGGTGGATAGATAGTGGGGCAAGTTCCCACATGACAAGTCAGATGTATTACTTTTCAATCAAGTCTATTTTTATAGCCAATGATGATGTTTGTAAGATAGAAGGAGTAGGTTCTATCCCCTTGTGCTTAGGATCTTCAAGAAAGGTCAATGTTCAAGGAGTCTTGTACATTTCTAGCATCACTGAGATCTACTTAGTGTTGGAAAAATGGTTGATAATGGTTTTTGTGTGGAATTCCCTTCTAATGAATGTTACATAAAGAAGAAGGGCAAAGCTATTCGAAAGGCACTAGACTTGGAAAGCTTTACAAGTTAGATGCTTTTGTTGACACCAATGTTGTGATGCTAGCCGAGAAGAACAAATTGTCAAATTTTGATCTTTGGCACAAGAGACTTGGACACATCATTCCTGATATCTTGTCCCTACAGTCCTCAACAAAATGAGGCAGCTGATAGGTATTTGCTCCCTTGAAACACATCCAACTTGGTTAGCAATAACACATGCATCTAGATTGAATAGCTTTCCTTGCCTTTTACCTTTTCCAATCAAGATATCCTTCCTTTTGATCATACACGCATCTCCATCAAACTCAACTTTGAGGCCTTTACTTAGCAATTGGCTCACATTAAGCAAATTCTTGGTAATAGATGGAATAAACAAGACATCCTCCAAATGAACATTCCTATTTGTAGAGAGAGAAATAGAAATTGTGCCAATCCCTTTGATTGCACACTCACCATGATTGGCCATGTAGATCACCCTCTTGTCATTTCCATATGCCAACAAAGAAGTGAAGTACTCTTTGTGAAAAGTCATGTATGAACTTGCTCCACTGTCAATCCACCATCGATCTAGATCTCCTTTATTAGCAAGCATACATGAAGAGATCACAAAGCATCATCAAATTTTGCATCTTGTACATCCAAACCATCCTCATCAAGAGTAAGATTAACTTGCTTGTCTCCTTGATCTCTCTTCTTCTTGTAGCACTCACTTGCAAGGTGTCCTTTGATGCCACAATAGAAGCACTTGAGCTATGATCTATCTTTCTTTTTGCCATTTGAAAAAGCATCCACTTGATCTTTCTCTTTAGACCACTTACTTTTGATTTCTCCCTTGATGAATATAGCCTCTTCTCCAACTTGAGATGTTGATGAATATCCACCTCTTGCTTGAAGCCTATATTCTTCATTGATCAAGATCTCTTGAACAATCAAACTTGGAAAAGTTCTTTGAATAGAAAGACTGTGAACAATGTTAGCATGAGCATCCAAGAATCCATTAAGATTAACTTGAACAAGCTCTCCTTCCTTAATGTTATCATCAATGCAAGCCAACTCATCATTCAATGCTTTCAACCTCAAAATAAAAGTATTTGAACTTTCTTCATTCTTTTGCAAACAAGAAAATATTTGCCTTCTTAGAGTCAACACTCTAGAAGTAGACTTGGATTCATAAAGCTTCTTCAATGAATCCCAAGAATCCATAGATGAAGTACTCTTACCAACTTCCTTTGAGAAGCTCATTGGTAACATTCATCTTTAACATGTGTAGAGCCCTTTTGGCCCTCTTGTCATACCTCATTTGATCTTGTTGTATTGATGGTCTCTCCTCCAAACCTACAATAATATCCAAAACATCATTTATCATTTATCTCAATAATATCATTTATCCTCACCTTCCACAATGTATAGCTACTTGAGGTAAGTCTATCATTGGCTTCCAACATGACTCCACTTGATGTAGCCATGTAGCAATGACCCGATCCTCTCTTTCAACCTGTTTCAATACACAAAGCACTCCTTAAACAAGAACAAATGTTTTCAAAGAAAATCACAAAAATATGAAACTTCTCAATTCTCTTCTAGATCTTATACCAAGAAAATGAAATCCAGCAACTTCACTATCTAGAGATCCAATCAAAATTAGGGTTTTGACAAAATTACAAAAAATTGAATATCTCAAAATCCATATGCAAATGCCAAAATCTTGGTATGCAATCTATTAGCCACCACTTAGCCAAATCCAACATGTGAATTGAAATATCAGAATTGATCAAGTTTATGAACTTGTATAGGGATTTGATCTACAAAAGGTCCAATCTACAAATGCAAGAAACTCGATTTTGGTGTAGAATCCAATCTAGCATGTTCTAGCATTGATATCTTCTCCAAATCATTGATAGATGTGATTGCCTTCTTCATAAACTGAAACACAAGCTCTAATACCATGTGAAAGATTTGGGACCAATTCAGATCCAAACCTACTAAGATCTTTGGATACAAAAACAAGCTACTCCACCAATCTTGCCAATGTAGAAAAATCAGCATCTACACAAAAAATGGGATGCAAACTCTAATAGAACCTGATAAAACATGAATCAAAACATAAATAGAAGCTAATGTCCATATAGCAATAGTACCCTACTGTATTTCACACGTGTGAACTTGAAAATAGCTAATATTGATCCTTCTACACATAGAATTGCAAGATGTCACAAGTATAGTGCACCAATGGATAGTAGAACCAAGAAAACCATGTATAATCATGAATGAGATAAGAGAGAGAGAAATATTTCTTTTCCCATGAGTTACATCTAAATCTAATATAAAGTTGGCCTCAATTTGCCAAATATAGAAATGTAGCAAATATGATTGAACTACTTGAATTTTTCACAGTTTTTGATCAAGCTAGATTTGCCAAATTTTTGGCAATTCTTCACAATTTTATCTTCATTTGTCAAACAAATTATGCTCCAAGTTTGCTAAAGAAGTTTAAGATGCAAGATTGCAAGTATGTAGAAACTCCCATGGAGCAAGATGTAAAAGTGCCTAATAAAGATGATGAAAGATCCTTCATGGACATCACTTTGTATAGACAACTTATAGACTCCTTAGTGTGGCTAGGTCAATACATGCAACATCCATCGAACATTCATTGGAAGAAAGCTAAAAGGACCTTGAGGCACATCTCGGGGAACTATGTTCATTCCGACCAAACAGATGGTTGCTGATATATTCACTAAACCCTTACACAAGAGATTGTTTGAAAGACAGAGAGCCAGCCTAGGAATCACAAAACTACCACGCTTTGAGAGGGAGCTGAAGAAACTTGAAGTTTCTACCCACAAAGCTCTTCTAGTTTGTGATCACATACCTACAAATATACACAAAAAAAAGCCAACATGCTTTGTTTGCATAAATACTTGCAAAGGCCCAACAGGCTTTGACCGCAACCACAATGCAAATCAATTGCAAAGGCACCACTAAGGCACCGCTTGACCAATAGCAGGATACCGCCGAGGCACCGCACAGACTCCGCTAGAGTATCACCTTCTGTCTGTATGCAGTCCATGAGCAAAGATTGCAACTTGATCCCACGACAACTTGCAAAGAAGACAAACCACCAAGGCATCGAAGACCTACCACAAACCAACCGCCAAGTCTTCACTGGAGAACCGCCAGTCAACATATGTGGTCTACATTGTGAAGAATTGTAAGACATATCTATCTTACATATGTTAATTTCGGGGGTTCTACCCATGTAAATTGATTGTACATATTCAAGATGTGTGAATTGAGCACATATCCTTGTAGAATAGGGCGAGTTTGGGTAAGGTAGATCAAGTTCTAATGACATGCATAAAGTCTAGTTGGTCTAGTATGACAAGTAACAATGTATGTCTAGATTGACATGCATGTAGATTTACACATGGAAATGGTCTAACATGACCTTGTAGAAACTCGAGCCATCATAAATGCATTGTGTCCTAAGTTTCCATTGTGACATGCAAGGCATGCAAATATAGTAATGAGGCTCAGAGGTTCAGAGGCTCAAAGGCTCAAAGGTTCAAGAAGAGAGCAAGGATTGCTCTTCATATCATCAAATTGAACATCTCTGATGAGATGTTGAGAGAAATAAGTTCATGTATCTCAGCCAAGCAGACTTGGGAAACTCTTAAGAACATTTTTGAGGCAAAGATCACATCAAGACTACTTACACTTAGAAATCAGATCTTTTCTAGTTTACAAAGAGTTGATGAAAGTGCTTCAAGTTTTGTAATGAGAGTTAAAGATATTCACAGAGACATAGCATGCATAGGAGATACTCCAGAGAACAGTCAACGTGTTCAAGTAGTCCTTAATGGACTTAGAGAAGAGTATTCAAAGGTTGTGCAAACTTATGCTATCATGGAGGAGCTACCATCTATGGAGGCTCTGCATGATATTCTTATTGCTGAAGAATATGGGCAAACGAACAAGCTGATGAAGATCAACACACTTTCAAGGAAGGATGGTGGTTGTGGCAAAGCTCACTTTGCCAAGGACACGTCAAGAGGGTGGACCAAGAACAAATTTTCTCAAGCCTTCACCAAGGACAAATCAAAGGACAAAGACCAAGGAGGAGTAGAAGATGATTCAACTCATTCTTCTATCTTCAAGAAGAAGACTCAAGAAGATCAAGCCAAATATATCATAGAAGACTCACATCCTCTTTACCCTTTAATGATGTATCTTGGTATATTGATAGTGGAGCCACAACTCACATGAGTTACTCCAAGAGTTCTTTTATTTCTATTGAACCTTATCAAGAACATCAAGAATCAATATACAATGTTGTTGGTGATGCATGTTCAATTGAAAGAGTTGGAATTTGCTCCTTGGATCTTTCATCTTCTATGAGTTTATCACCTTCCAATGTACTTTATGTTCCTAATCTCACAAAGAATGTGATTAGTGTTGGAAAGTTATTTGATGATGGTTTTGAAGTTGAATTTAATGTCAATAATTGTTTTATAAAGAAAGGTGATGAGATCCTAGCAATTGGATCTAGATATGGAGGCATTTTCAAGTTAGATGTGCATGAGAATGCAAGTACTTGTGATTTTGCATTGATGACTTGTGTTTCCAAGGAAGAAGTATGGCATGGGAGATTGCATGTTTCCAATTTCAGATCTATGCATTCAATAGTCAGGGAGATCAAGCCAAGAGTGGCTTATTCTATGGCAAAATCACATATGGATCCATATTTGATGTCTTCTACCAAGACAAAACATCATATCGAGTTGGAACACTTGGATGTTGACCTTTCTTCATCAACAAGCAAGGAAGTTGCCTCCTGATTTTCTACTCTTATTGATGGTTTCACAAGTAACCAATGGCTATGTCTTGTCTCTTCAAGTTTCATGGTGCATGTCTATTTTTCATTATGAAAAGCTTTTGGAGTTATGGAGCTGTTTTAAGGAGTGCACTATATGGAGTCTTGTTGAACTATAAGTCTAAGGATGTGTACCTTAGTGTTCTTGAAGGTTATCGCTTTGCATGTGGTTTCTTGGAAGGAAAGAAGGATGGAGATCCAAGCTTATGGATCATGGTTGGATGCTTATCCACCAAGGAAGGCTACATAGCCTTTACACTCTCGAAGGTGTTTGAGCATGGAGATGTTATTGCTTTTCATGAAGATCTAGTTTCAATCTTGTAAGGGGCCGAGAGCACATCATCTTATGATGCATCACAAGTCATTGCTATGGAGAAAAGACAACTTATGATGTGGTCGAGATTTGAGGAGGAGTATCCTCAACATGTAAATTTAAGAAGATCTTTATGTTACAAGGCCGAGCCCTTGTTGTTCTTATTTCATGGAAAAGAAAGAACAAGTAAAGGTGGTATTCATTTTATTCTACTCACCTATGGTTCTCTTTCTTTGATTGATGATATATCTTGCTTAGTTGAGATTTGCTTATCTCAAAGATCAAGTAAGACTATTCTAGTTTTGAATGAAGTCTTTAATTTGGAATTGATTCTTGTCATTGATGACCTAATTATGTTTTCAAAACATCTAGAAAGCAAGATATTGTATCATCATTTGTATGCTCTTAAATTGAATAAGAGAAAGTATGAGTTTAGTACTCATAGTTTGAAAAAAGGAGTTTTTTCATGTTTTGAGGCATATTGTGAACTTCTTTTGAGAGTAAGTGAAATATCCAATGAGGACACTTACATCATTAAGAAAGTATTTAGACTCAATTTGATCAAGTTAGAGTATGGTTTCAAGATTAGATCCATTTTGGATAGAGTTCTTAGAGATTCGACTAATGAAGCTAGTGTGCTTAATCTTGAATATTGCTCATGGTATAATTTTGATCTATATGATCTTTGTGATCATGATGAGGCTTTTAGGCCTCGGATTTTTCAGATTTTTAAGCAGTCATCCTCATGCAAAAGGACTTTGCAAACCCAAAATCTACATCAGGCATGGAGGAGGCATATTGACATAGCGGCAGATTGGTGGAATATTTTTCGAAGGCATTTGGAAAAGATTTCTATCCAAGAGATCTTATTATGGATTTGGTAAGCGTGTTGCTATGATGGATTCTTTGATCATATTCACTTCAAATGCAAAGCAAAGAATCCACACACACAAAGGATCTTCCAAAGTCCTCTAGGATCTTTTGGGTGTATTTGGACTGGTGAAGGTATAACTTACCTCCCTCATAGTCCCTTTCGATTTGTAAGCCTAGGTAACACCTGGCTTCTCCCAGATCCACTATCTCGAAATGTTTCAAGATGTTTGTCTTCACCTCACAATTAGCTGCTCACTCCTACAAAGTATCAGAGTGTCATTCACATATACAACCACTATGATGATCTGCCCATTTGTAATTCTAACATACACATTGGAGTCAGCCAATAGAGGCTTGAATCATAATGATTTCAAGACTTGATCTTTCTTCTTGTACCATTGTCATGCTGACTGGTTCAGACCGTAGATGCTTCTATGCATTCTGCATACATAGTCAGGAAGTGAATTCGAGATGAATCCTGGGGGTTGATCCATGTAGACCTCTTCATCTAATATTCACCATGTAAGAAGGCCGTCTTCTCATCCACAATGTGGATCCTGAGGTCATAAGCTGCTGCATATGCATATAACAGACGTAGGGACGAATGTTTGATGACAGGAGAGAAGGTTTCAGAATAGTCAATACCGTATCTCTGAGAGAAACCCTTTGCTACCACTCTTGTCTTGTATTTCGATACATTTCCATTTGGTCCGTATTTGAGCTTGAAGACCCATTTGCATTTGACAATCTTGCACTTATGCGGTAATGGCTCCAACGTCCATACCTGGTTCTTCCTCATGGACTCCATCTCTTCATTCATGGCTTGGATCCATCTGTCCTTTTCTGGACTTTCAATCGCCTCCTTGAATGTCTGGTTCGCCACTAAACCTACAAAATTCTTCTGATGTGGAAGTTGAGCTTCCTGGCACATATCTTGCTGGCGCTCTTCATGGCCTTATCGACCTTCTGGGAGATCCTCCTGGAATAGCTATGTCTTTGCCCTTGTCTGCTCTGTTCGGTCTGGAACCATCTTGGTTTACAAGAACTGCAGCGACAGGTTGCCTCTCTAATCTTTCTTCATCTGATTCGTCGCTCAAATGGGAGACGACTAAAAAATATTCGTTTTCGTGTTCGTCTGTTGCTCCCTCAGTCACCGGCGGCAGGTCATAGTACTGTCTCTCCGAAACTTCATAGCTTACAAGATCTTTGTTGGCCATAGTCCAACTCTTGTCAAATTTGACATCCCTCACTATTTTCATAGTGTTCGTGTCTGGCATGTAGATTCTGTAGTATGACAAATTATTGTCATAACCTACTAGAAATCCTTGCTCAGCTTTCTCATCAAGCTTCTTTCAAAGCTTATCAGGAATACGTGCATATGGTGCACAGCCAAAGATTCTGATGTGAGACAGGTTCGGCTTTCTACCCCACCATAGCTCATGTGGTGTCGTGTAAGGAACACCAGACTTGCATGTCCGATTCTGGATGTATGCGACTGTAGCTACTGCTTCAGCCCACAGTGCCCTTGGAGCTTTTGAGTGGGCCATCATGCATCTGGCTGCCTCCATCAGGGTCCTGTTCTTTTGTTCAGCAACACCATTGTGTTGCGGTGTGTAGGTTGCACTTCTTCTGGGAATGATGCCAAGATCATTGCAGAAGTCAGTGAAGCGATTCGAGATATATTCGCCACCTCGATCTGTTCTAATCTGTTTCACCTTGTTTCCTGTACATCTCTCAGCCCAATTCACATATTCTGTGAATTTATCGAGCGCTTCAGATTTATTCTAAATAAAGTACACTCTGGCAAACTTGCTATAGTCATCAATGAAGGTTATATAATAGTTTGAACCTCCTACTGAGATCACGTTGAATGGTTCGCAGATGTCAGAGTGCACTAGCTCCAGAATCTTTGTCGTTCTATAGGAGTCTTTGACGAGTGGAGTGTGCGACATCTTGCTTTTCAAACATGCATCACAGATGGTTGAACTAGCTGCATTCGGGATGCTGACTCTTGTTATCGCTCCATGATGACTTGCCTGGTAAAGTGCCATTGAGTTCATGTGGCAGAGTCTTCTGTGCCACAGAGTGTCTTGCGAGTCGACATGGGTCTGATGCATCTGATCTTCAGGTAGGCGCACCTTTAGATGATATAGGTTGTCTTTCCTTCTGCCTTGAGATATGAGAGTGCTGGTACTGGCGTCAATCATGTTGCGTGCTTTGTTAGAAAACGTCACATGCATCCCTGCATGTGCTATTCTTGCTACAGAGAGCAAGTCTTGCTGCAGAGTTGGCACGCCCAGAACATCTTCGAGTCGTCTGTCTCTATCATTAGTGTTGAGCCATAGTGAACCAATACCGTTCACTTGATGTCTAGATCCATCTCCAAGAACTATGAATCTTGAGGGATCTGCACTTTTGAAATCAGACATGACATCTTGATGTATCGAAGTGCAAGGTGGCCCTGAATCCAGGATCACCTCGCGTGTGTCAGATGATGATGCTGCACACACATCTTTACAGTAGGCAGTTGAACAATTTCTGTTCGTTTTTTCTTCGCCCATCTTCGAGCTCTTGGACTCCTCGACATAGAAAAAGAACTATTGTTGTTCTCATGTCTATTCTTTGCTGATCTTTTTTTTGGGTTCTGGCGGCAATCCATGGCTGCATGACCCTTCTTGTGGCAATGGATACACTCAATCTTGGGATTGAGCCAGCATGTATCAACTATATGCTTGTCTCTTCTGCATCTCACGCAGGTCTTCTTGTTTGCATCTTGTCGTTTCGACCTCCGTTTGCTCTTCCAGTTGCTCTTGCTGGTCCCCTCTGCTTGCTGGTCATGATCCTGCCTTTGATTCGACTCCCTCTTAGGCTTGAATTGTTTCTTGGATTTTTCTTTGTTGCCGTAGAGGGCCTGGTCAGAACCAGACTTTGTGATCAAGATGTTCTCTGGCCTCGACTTCCTCTCGAATCTCGACAATCACCTTTTCGAGGTTCATGGTGGGATCTTTCGCGAGTAGGGTTCATGTCGTCTAGAAAGATCTGGGTAAGGCTCTCAACAGACATGTGAGCTGCTTCTCAGTTGACACTACATTCTCAACTCCAAAGTTATGTACTGATAGAAACAGATCCATACGCCATTGTAATTCAATGTTAAAAGCAAGTGGACACCATTTTCAGAAGCATTCAGCAAATGCATGGAATTTGTCAGCAAATACCTTCGACTGATTCCGCCGCATTTGCTTTGGCTGTGTAGATGCAGTTGCCAAGTCCTAAGTTTGCAACTCAGTAGCCAACTTTTGATCTTCTATTTGTTGTTGGAGATCTGACAGCTCCTATTCGAGCTTGTCAATCTTTGCGACTGCTTCCAAATACTCGGGATGGTCTGAGGCTCCGGTGTAGGCAGGCACATATGGAATTTGTTGTGTAAGGTCATCAATTCTGAGTAAGGCCTGAAGGTACTCGTCGTGTGCACCTATTCTTTCAATACTTCTTCTTTCTTGCCTAATGAACTTTTTCAGTTAATTGGCACAGTTAAATATCAAGAAGTGAGTATTCAGAGATAAACACAAGAGTACCTTCATTTATCATCAATAAAAGTGACATACATTAGATCTCCACCATTTGATTCATGTGAAAATGAATGAACATCCGAGTGTATAAGGTCAAGAGGAGAGTTAGATCTTATCAAAGATCTCTTGAAAGGAAGCTTATGAGATTTGGAGAGTCCACAAACTTCACAAAGCTTTCCACACTTGGATATGGTTTTGGAAAGTCCTCTTGCTAGCTCCTTTGTCACCATGGTCTCCATAATTTGTAGTTAGGATGGCCTAACCTTTTGTGCCATAATTCCACTTGAGCGAGCTCCTCCCTTGCCATGTTCACACTTCCAACCATCACATTAGCATCCAATTTGAATAACATCCCTTGCTTGAAACCACTAGCAATACATTTTTCATCTTTCAAGATAGAACATGCTCCATGCTTGAAATGTACATCTAATCCACTATCCATAAGTTGTCCTACACTCAACAAGTTCTTTTCTCATTCTACTGTGCACGAACACTTTTCGTTTGAGTTCGTTACTCGTTCACTTCTTTTTCATGTTCATTTTCTTTTCAAACTATTTTTGTTTCTCACACATGACACACCCTCTTTCTCCAACATGGTATCAGAGCTATTTTTGTAGCCTGATAAGCTTCCACAATACAAGACTCTACTAGTCGATAGAGTAATTGTTTTTTTGTTCTGTATTTCTGTATCAGATTTTCATACTTAAGTCACTGATAGTTTTTCCTATCACTTAGACTAATCCTCCACATGGATTCCCAAGGGAAAGCCAGTCCTATCATGGACAAGCTTGATGGAGCCAATTACCATCTGTGGAAATTTAAAATGAAAACTGTACTAATGGCTAAAGAATTGTATGACGTTGGTACAGCTGTAGAAGGAAAACCCAAAGCAGACGACACAGCAATCGCCAGATGGAAGCTGAAAGATGGAAAGGCTTTTGCGCTGATCATCCTCAACATTATGGATACTCAGATTGGCCATGTATCTGAAGCCCAGACATCGAAACAAGTCTAGGACATCTTGAGCACACTATACAAAGTGCGAGATATAGTTTCCAAGCTACATCTCAGGAAGAAATTTCACTCCCTCAAGATGACGAATGGTGATTCCCTGTAGAATCACATCAATCAATTCAAGAACCTACTGAGGCAAATGACCACTATCAAATCTATCATAGATGATCAAGACGCAACTATGCAACTACTTACAAGCTTGCCAAGCTTATACGACAGCTGGGTGATGATCATCATGACTCATCCAGAACTGACTCTTTTGAAAGTCATCACTATGTTGTTGCAGGAAGACATGCGAAAGAACGAAGCCTCGAGTTCCTCAGCTGATTCTCACGCCTTGTACACCAACAAGAGCACGACAAAGCAAAAGAAGGCAATCAAAGCCAGACCAGAAACCAACTCAGCACCAGACCAGAAATCAGCTCAACACAAAGAAGAAGCTGTTCTGCAGATACTGCAAACGAAACAACCTCGAAATACAAGACTGTCGAATACTTCAAGCAAAGAACAATAGCAAAGGACAATCGAATCAAGTGGCAAATGCAGAAGCTCCACAACCCATTCAAGAGGTGAATCATGATGCTCTCATGACCAACCATCAAGGAGCATCTGGCAACAGTTCTTGGTTCCTGGATTCCAGAGCCACTCAGCACATGACTAGCCTGATTGGCTGTTTCGAGTCCTATACACTTTACAGTACCCAAAAATTTGTTCACCTTGGTGACAACAGCACACAAGCTATTAAAGGTGAAGGCACTGTAAGATTATGCTTTGCAAACGATCAATCTAAGCTACTCTTTAAAGTCCTATATGTACCTAAGTTATCTACAAATCTGCTCTCTGTAAGTAGAATCACAAATCTAGGACACAAAGTAGAATTCAAATGTGATCACTGTAAAGTAGTTGATAGGACAGACAAGATCGTAGCACTCGGAAAGAGACATGGATACTTGTATAAATTAAGTCATAGTTTTTTTGCTTCTAGTCAGGCTCTCAGTACTTCAATTCATTCAAATAAAGGTTTACTTTGTCATTATAGACTTGGTCATTTAAATTATGCTGATATACAACGAATGTCTAGATAATCTATTGTTCTTGATCTCAACTATCCTCGTGAAAAAGTCGAGCTACCTGTTTGTCAAGACTGTCTAGTTGGTAAACAGACTAGGAAGCCATTTCAGTCAAGCCATCAGCATTTGCTAGAGGATTGTTTGATGTTGTACATTCAGATATGTGTGGCCCAATGAAAAATCCTTCACTGAAGGATGCCAAGTATTTTATAACCTTTATTGATGAATTCTCCAGAAGAACTATGGTGTACTTCATAAAGAAGAAATCAGAGGCATTTAACTACTTCAGAATCTTCAAGGAGCATGCAGAAAAGAGACTGGAAGGACGATCAAGGCCCTAAGGTTAGATAACGATGGAGAATATATCTCTGTCGAGTTCAAGGAGTACTGCCAAAGCCAAGGCATTGAGTAGCAATTCATCACTCCTTATAGTCCTCAGTCTAATGGCTTAGCTGAGAGGAAGAACCGAACTTTGGTCAAATCTGCTAAGTGTATGCTAGCACATGCATCGTTGTCCAAGAGGTTCTGGGCTGAAGCTATCTCCACTGTAGCTTACATCCAGAACAGATGTTCGACCAAAGCCCTCTCAGACAAGACACCCCACGAGGTGTGGACAGGCTCTAAGCCTTCTTTGAAGAACCTAAGAGTGTTTGGGTGCATTGCCTACACGCAGATCCCAAAGGAAACAAGGAAGAAATTGGACTTCCAAGGTCTAAAGACCATCCTGATCGGATATATTTCATCTGATAACACTTACAAGCTGTACGATCCTAATACCCAGCAAATCTTGTATAGTCGGGATACAATCTTTATCGAAGATCAGTTTGTCAACCTCAAAGGCAAGGATATTGCTCAAGAAGAACCTTCATCATTTGCCATTGACACGACAATCCGAGCTTCTGGCTCAGGCATGTCTATTGTTGATCCACTTCGAGACAACAAATCAAACAAAGATGTTGCTACTACCCAGCAACATATCCTAGGAGCGGTTCATCAATCGAATCCTCCCAGAAGATCAAGTCGAGTGCGCACACAGCCCACAAGGTATACTGATGAGTCTGCATGTCTTTTAATGCAAGAACCGACGACAGTCAAAGAGGCACTTAGCTACCCAGACTTTGATCTCTGGAGAGAAGCTATGGACAGAGAGTATTCCTCTCTAATCAAGAATTAGACATGGTCATTAGTCGAAGCTCCTATTGGCTGCAATATTATTGATTGCAAATGGATCTTTAAAATTAAATATAACGCCAACAGAGCGATTGATCGATGGAAGGCTAGACTGGTAGCACGAGGATTCACCCAAATCTCGAATGTCGACTATAGTGAGACTTTTAGTCCAGTCGTCAAACATTCGTCAATCCGAATGCTCCTGTCTTATGCTGCAGCTGCCGACCTTGAAGTACATCAACTTGATGTACAAACAGCCTATCTGAGTGGAGTTATACAAGAAGATATCTACATGATCCAGCCCGAAGGATACATTCTGGAAGGCATGAAGAATCATGTCTGTAAACTCCACAAAGCACTGTACGGCTTGAAACACTTTGTCAGAGCTTGGTTTCAGAGGATCTACACATTCCTCATGAACAAGAATTTAACCCAAGCACTACTGATTGCAACATTTATTCAGTATCCCATATATATACATAATATTATAGGTGTGCAGATGTGAAAGTACAAAGTGGATGTGCTGTCGGTAAGAGATCATGGGTGGCTGTAGTTGTTGTCGAATCTGTTAGCGCAGCTGCATTGGGTGAGCGTGAAAAGGGTGCGACGTCAGTTAGTACTGAAGTGGACGTTGGTGATGATGCAAAAGTGCGTCACTCTTACGAATGTCCTTAGGATAAGATTTACAGGGTGCCTTAGCTTTTAGAGCACTTTTGGCATTCAATAAGGTAGTGTCCTCTTTTCACCTGTCACCATAACTTGTGTAAGAACACAGTGTCGCGATTCATTCGCCTTTTCTTTGTCTGTGCAAATTTGCGTGTAAAAATGCAGACTGCGTAACAATGTTAGTTAATATGCAGCATGAATGGAGGCAAATTAATAATTGGGATTTAGGAGAGTAGGAGGAGTAAATCCAACACCCCCCTTAATCTGAATCCGTGAATGCCTTGATCTTCAGACTGAGCAATGCACAAAATCTGTTGTGTGCACTAATACTGAGTGCTTTTGTGAAAATGTCTACAACCATGTCCTGCGTACTGTAGTACGTTAATCTCACCTCTCTGTCGAGAACCTTGCCCCTGATGTAGTGATATCTTATCTCAATGTGCTTACTCCTAGAATAGAATCTATTGTTGGCCGATAAGGCAATAACACTTTGATTATTACAAAACAAAATTGTAGGGCTATATTGATTCAGATTGATGTTTGACAACAAATTTCTCAACCAAAACGCTTACTTAATAGATCGAGAAGCAGCAATATATTCTGCTTCAGTAGAAGAAAGTGCGATAGAAGTTTGCTTACAACTGTTCCATGAAATAGGACTACCATTGAAGAAGAATGTAAATCCAGATGTGGACTTACGATGGTCTGCATCTCCTCCCCAGCTTGCATCAGAATAACCACTGAGTTGATGAAGATTGTCGTTGCTGACATCTCCATAGCAGATGCACTGGTCCATGGTAGCTCAAATATATCTCATGACTCGAATAAGAGCCTTCCAGTGGGTAATTCCAGGATTAGCCATGTATTGGCTGAGTGAGCTGACAGGAAAAGAGATATTTGGTCTTATACAGACCATTGCGTACATGAGAAATCCGAGTATCGATCAATACGAGTATTCTCTCATCTGCTCATCTTCCTACCTGTTAGAGTTCGTTTCTCGTTCGTGTTCGTCATTTATTCTCCTCTCTCTCTCCCAACAGAATGTAGTTAGGCACTGCTGATCTACGTTTATAAATTAATGCAGCATTCAACAAATTCAATCAATGTGCGAAATTGAAATGAATGGGAGAATCAAACAAACGAATAACAACATATACATCTGCATTCAAGATCATACATCATAAATTGACATGTGCACAATTGCTACAAAGTCATCTATTGATTTTTCTCTGATTCTTCAAGCACTGCATGCAGATCCACGCAGTGTGTTGGCGTGAGAGAAATATAGTTCTCTCACGAATAGATGTCTCGCTCACCATCCTATGTGATCGAAGAAGTCCCCGACTTCAAATCATTTGTGGATGGTTAGATGCCTGATGGTAGTGAAGAGTTGGTGGGACATAGTAAACCACTACAATTCAAATTTAGTATTGTCAAAGAATTTCTATTGATGCATTATAAAATGCACCCGATGGACAAGGAATGGCTATCTGAGGCTAGGATAGAGATGTAGAAAAGAAATCAAGATGGCTCACCAAAGCTTCCAGTAGGAGAGCCACATGCTTTGCCTCGGATGTCACACATTAAGGATGTCGAGCTTGTGATTGAAGGGTTGAAAAGATACAAGGCATTTTGGATCAAATCTAAGGACACTTGTAGACATGCTTTTTCAATAACATAGGTCCAATTATAGAATATTGGGACACCATCATAAAGAGACTCGAGTAACCATCTACACTGGAGACGCGATTGCAAAAGGAGTTTTGGCCTTCAACAAGGTGGAAAGATTCACTTATTAAAGAAAATCAAACATTTCAAAATTACCGTGTTGACCACCTCGAACCTCATTGTGAAAAAAGTGGATCTTGAATGGATCCAAACTCCCAACATACTTGGCTAAGATCTTTGCACAACAAGCTACAAAAGCTAGAAATGCCAAAGCATCCTAATGCTACCTTTGATACACATGAACTTGACAAGACATTCAAGAGACAAAAGAAACTAATAAAAGGTACTGATGGCAGCCAAAAACAACATACCAGCCCTACAACAACAGCCTACCACTTTTGGAAACCTCTTAAGATCATACACAAAAGCTTGAAGACAATACACAAAGCAATGCTCTCAATGGAAGAAGAAACTGTGACAATGATCTATTGATCTCTCTCAACAATACAATAAGTTTCTCCAACCTATTCTCCATGAATTTCAGGATAATATAGGTGAGAGAGATGATTCTCTCTCCTCTCTCTAGAACTTAGGACCCAATTTTAGGGCACCAGTAGCCTAAAATAGCCAATTTTGGCCTATATGTCCAAATAACATAATTTTGGTGTCATTTCGAAGGTCCTGAAGTTTGGGACTTCTTTAGTATAAAATATATACTAAAATAAAAGTATCTAGGCCTCTTTCACATGTGTGAAAGTTAGGCCTCAAACTAGCCAGGAAATGTTGACAATTTTCATACTCCCTCTTCAACATTGGATGCTAGTTTTAACATAGATCTTGAACACATTCCAAGATTAGATCTATGCTTATAATACAGGTCCTTTCTCAATGGTTTGGTGAAGATATTAGCCACACACTCCATGTTGAAGCTCCACCTCTTTGGCAATGACTTGATCCCTCACAAAGCAATGAACAATCTCAATGTGCTTGCTTCTAGCATGGAAAACTGGATTGGTTGCCAAGCTTTGGGCTGAAAATTTGTCAAAATAGATAATTGGTGTCTTCTTAGAATCCAGCAAGTGAAGATCCAACAGCATCCTCTTTATCCAAAGCATCTCCTTGGTGCATGTTGTCAATGCCTTGTACTCGGCCTCGATGGAAGATAGAGAGATAGTAGGTTGCTTCTTTGATAGCCATGAGATAGCTCCCTCTCCAAGATATATTGCAAAGGCACTTGTTGACTTCCTATCCATTTAACTCCCTGCAAAATTTGAATCTGAGAAACCACAAAGGTTAGGTGAAGATCCTTTATACAAGATGCCAAAATCTCTAGATCCCGAGAGGTATCTTAGTACTCTCTTTCTTAGCTTCCAATGAGCCTCACTAGGATCTTGCATGAACTGACTTAGTTTACCAACCACATAGCTTAGATCGGGTCTTGTGATGGTTAACCAAATAAGAGATCCTATGAGCTTTCTATAGAGAGTAATGTCCTTGAAGGATCTTTCATTACCTCTTATAGATAGCTTTACATTTGATTCCATAGGAGTAGAAACTACTTTGCAATTTTCCATATGAAATCTTTTTAGAATAGAGTTAGAATACTTCTCTTGAAAAATGAAAGTAGAATTAGAAGTCCTAACAATATAAGTTTATTGACAAAATTATGCTCATTCGGCCATGGGCTTCAAAGGACAATTGAATTAGATGGCAAATATAGCTGCAGAAGCACCACAACCTAACCAAGAAGCGGATCATGATGCATTCATGACTAGCCATCAAGAAGCATCAAACGACAGCTCCTGGCTTTTGGATTTCGGAGCCACACAACATATGACTAGCCATATCGGCTGTTTTGAGTCCTATACGCATTACAATAACAAAAGACATGTTCACCTGGGTGACAATAGCACACAAGCTATCAAAGGTGAAGGCACAGTAAGATTAAGCTTTGCAACTGATCATCCAAACTACTTTCAAGTGTCTTGCATGTACCAAATCTTTCTACAAATCTGCTCTCTGTAAGCAGAATTACAAATCTAGGACACAAAGTAGAATTTGAATCTGGTCAATGTAAAGTAGTCGATAGGAAATATTCTATCTTCTCACTATGGGATCTTGGAATACATAGCAACTTCGACTTCCTTTGTGGAGTTAGGTGGATTTCCAGCATGTAATAAGGAAGTTAACTCAACCTTTTTGTCCTAAAATGAAACCCTAGTCTATTTCCTAGAGTCATGCTTGGTAGATAGCTGGTTGGTCAATTTTTCACCTTAAAGCTAGGATTTAGGTCCTATAAACTAGGAATCACTACTAAAATGACATGACCAACTCTATGGACTTGACCTAATCTACATTAGGAGTGGATTGCCACGTGGCATCTTGGCCTCACATGTGTGGAATCCACTTATGTACAAAATTTACATTATACTACATGGTTTTTGATCAAGCTAGATTTGCCAATTTTTGGCAATTCTTCACAGGCTCTTGATCAACTTAGTGGACATGACATAAGATCACATATATGTAAGCCCATAAATTGCTTGAGTGAATTGGCACCTTAATGGATGGATCATTATTGCATTTACCATTGTTGCCCTGTGGAAAGCTGCTATGTGAATCATTGTTTTGGCAAAGCGATTCAAATACACAATCCAAAATGAATTCAAGATTGCCAAAACAAATTTCAAAAAAAGCCCATCAATTGCTTCAGTGAATTGTCGCCTTAATGAATGGATCGTTGCTGCATTCAAGATCATTGCTTCTGCCCATGGAAAGCTAATGTGTGGATTGTCGGTAGCTGCTTCATTCAAAATCATTGCCTTGCACCATGGAATGTTGTTGAACCTCCACCTTCCAAAGAGTGGGCCTAGATTCCAAGGTGAAAAGTGAGGCCCATGGGGCCGTACTCTTCTACCCTCCTAACTATAAAAAAAGCATTGGTTTTACATAATGCTCCCTTTCTATTTTTAACACTCTTGAGTTTAGAGAAATTTATTTTTGTAACTATTTGTTTGAAAGATACACAAGCGGAAGGACCAGGCCCCACCGTCACCGTAACGCCAAACGTCCGCCAATCAGGAAGGGACCTGAGTCACCCCTAATGCCAAACGCCATTGTGTATACAAAGTTGTCGGCCAAGGCGGGTGGGTACCTATATAAAGCACAGACGCTTGCCCAATTGCAACACACAACAAGAAAAGAAGACGACTGATCGCGCTCATGACGAATAGAAGGAGAGGGGGAGGGAGCGGAAAAGGGAGAGATGGAGATGGAGATGGAGACGGAGGGCGAGGGGCAGAGACGACTCTCGAGCTTTATCGCAAGTCCTTGATTGGCAGGGGGCTGATAGCGGCCCTGGATGAGATGGTGATCAAGGGGACCATTTCGCCGCTCTTGGCTATGAAAGTGCTGAAGCAATTTGACAAATCTATTATCGAAGCGCTGCGGACAAAGGTGCACTCCAAGATCAGCTTCAAGGGCCATCTTCACGCTTACAGGAATTGTGACAGCGTTTGGACCTTCGATTTGAAGAACGCTAGCTTCAAGACGGACAATGATGACGTGCAAGTAGTGGATCGTGTCGAGATAGTGGCTTGTGATGCAGCCTGCGTTGCGAAATCACAGCAGCTGTGAGCGTCGCAGCAAGTGCTTTGGGGGCAATTCATTAAGTAGGTTTGTGATTTTGTTTCGAGCGATAGAGACGACGGATTAACGGAAGATGAATTATCGACATCTTTCAAGCAAATTTCTGAGATTCATTTTTGTGGTTGCAAATGCGTATATACCTGGTTAGAGAATACGGACCTGAAACAAGCTATTATGAATCATGATATCGGCTCAAAGTTGCTTCTCGAAGTTTCTGAGTCTTTTCTCTCCTCTTGACCTAGAATGAATAGACCCTATGTGAATGAATACTGCACGATTTTGATAATTTGTTTTTTGTTTACACATGGCAGGTACTATGTTTCTGTTTTAGCGTTTTAGCTGAGCCTAGCTTGTCAGGTTGGTAACAAGCTTTTTCTCAGAAAGATTTTGTGCCTATGAAATCTTAAATGTGCCATCTACATCCAGCGTTCCATCTTGAAGTTGGCCAAGTTTGTGAGTTTTAGCATTAGATTAAGTGTCACAACATAAATCAAGTGTCACACTGTTAGGGCACACTGTTAGGGCACACTGTTAGGGAACAACAACTGTTAGGGCACACTGTTAGGGAAGAACAACAATTACTATGAAGGAGATCATTCCATAGACTTACAAACATAACATTACAAAGGTCAGATAATGAAGGGACCCAAGTACACTTTGTTAGTAAGCAACTGGCAAAGCAGGTCAACAGGCAATTCACAGATTGCTAGAAGCCTAGAAGGTACTTAGTTGAAATTCTTTTTATGCTATTAAGTAATCCATATTATTAGAAGAGAAATCTTGAAGTTGCAAAGAATTTCAGATTTGTGATCGGGCAAAGAGTTTCAATTTTGTGGCTCCCTTTTTGATGTTTACATTTAGGCAAGTTTCTATAAATTAATACAACATGGGATGGTCTTGTGGTTAAGTGCTATTTAGGAAACATATTATCTTTTTCTTTCATGTGGATAGTAGACACTTATTTCAAGATCATTTCGTCTCCAACAATTTGGACTTAAAAAGGGCAAGGAAAATATTGACTCTACAAGTGGAAGATTATTTAAGCTTGGCATGTTTCAAAGAAAATTTGAATTTAAATTTTGACAAAGCAATAATTTATTATTTGTTTATCTCAAATTCTGTATAGCTCTAAAGTGTGGTAAGTGGAGTGTTATAATAAGTCCCTTTGCACCAAATCACAAGTTCTACCTATGTCAACACACGGTGTGTTATGACACTCATACAAAACTTCACGCTTAATAGTACCATCATGTCACACATATGTATTTCCATCTATCAAAGGTCCATTTTTTATGAAAATTTTCTATTTGTTTATTCTTCTTACTATTTTGTTGTTGCACATTATACATGTTTCTAGTTCTTGACATAAATGAACAACGTACGATTCTATCTTACAAGGTCATTTTAATAGAAGGTAAAGAGTGATACAAAGTTTTATAATAAAGGAAAGTTAATTAATTTGCTATTTGCTGAAAAAAAATCAACCACCTAATTAGTAGCTTAATATATCAGATCTTATAATGAATTCCCACATGGCCTTACGACCTCTTATATTAGGTTGATTGCTGTCAAAATTGAATCTCATTCTATTTTGCTTGTAGTTGTATTCTCTCTCTAACTTGAGATTGGTGTCTTCTTCATACATTATTTTTCTTGTGTACTTTCCCTCTTTGTTAGGAATTAATGTAGCTTTGATTTGTAGCATTCTAGATTGTGCTCTAGCCTCAAATCTGTTCGTAGATTGTAGTATTACTCTGCAAGTGATCTGTGTGCCACCATAAAGCATGGTAAAGATCATTCACACTTTTGTTGTGGTTCCCCACACGTGTGAAGTTTCTGGATTTTTCACATGGTATCAGAGCCATACCATGCTTTGAATGCTACTAACATCAGATGTATGATGAATTTTGTGACAGTTCAAGCTAGGAAGCTATTTACTTTCATGTTGTCTAGTTTTGAACAGTTTTTGGATGAATGAGGATAGAACTGATATTTTCAGGTCGAATATAGGTTGTACGGAATTCTGACTTTTCACACGTGTGAAAAGTAGAGTACTTCATTTCATTCTATTTCCTTAATGTTAGATCCAAAGATAGTGATATTATAGCTTGTTGGAAAGCTAGAAGAGTCTACTTTCCATTGCAATCAGTTTCAGATCAATCTGATGACCCTAGTAGGAGTTATTAGCTCTTAAAGGAGGGTAGGAAGTGACCCAAAAACCGAGTGAACACTGTTTGGTTTGATCATTTTGATTGCATGTTTCATCATTCACAGTTTGTGTAGTCAATCAAAGGTAGAATTGGATAACTCAAGATGCTATTGTCATAGTCACATCATTTCACACAAAAGGTTGTGTTTGAGCTGCATGTGTATTTCTAGAGTGTTTTTCATTCATTTGAAACTCATGGGAAAATTTGACATCTTACTTGTAAGTGCTTCATCAAAAGATAGAGGCTAAATCCAAATTCAAAGTGATTGATTTTCTATTGTGAGCAAGAACTTGCATAATTGTTGCAAGTTTTTGCATAGGATTTGGTAGAATACCCAATTGTTTTTGGTTCCAACACATTCAAATCCATTTTTTGAGTATACCAATTCAACAAACTTGAGATCTAGACAAAGTTTTGAGTCATTTAACACACTGCTTCAAACAATTTGAGTATAGTCAATAGTGTTGTCTTTGAGCATTCCACACGTGCCAAAAGAAGAAAGAACCAAAATTTGTCTATACCCCAATTCACTTTGAGAGGTTGATCTAGTTTGCATTGTATTGGTGGAATATTTGAGACTTATCTCAAATGAAGTTGCAAGATCCTACATAGGATTTGGTAGTTCACCCTCTAAAAATTCCTATAGTGAGAAGTGTAGCAACATTTAGTTTGTTATAAACAATCTCAAACATATTGTTGTCCATTTACAAGAAGTCTTCACATTCATGGCATCTGTAAGAGATTTTCCCTTTGCAGCTAGTGAGAGAGCAAGTATGAGTTTAGTACTCATAGTTTGAAAAAAGGAGTTTTTTCATGTTTTGAGGAATATTGTGAACTTCTTTTGAGACTAAGTGAAACATCCAATGAGGACACTTACATCCTTAAGAAAGTATTTAGCCCCAATTTGATCAAGTTAGAGTATGGTTTCAAGATTAGATCCATTTTGGATAGAGTTCTTAGTGTTTGGACGAATGAAGCTAGTGTGCTTAATCTTGAATGTTGCTCATGGTATAATTTTGATCCATATGATCTTTGTAATCATGATGAGGCTTTGAAGCCTCAGATTTTTTAGATTCTTATGTAACCATCCTCATGCAAGAGGACTTTGCAAACCCAGAATCTCCGTCAGGCATGGGGGAGGCATATCGACATAGTGGTAGATTGGTGGAATATTTATATAAATGCAGGTAAACGATGCGCTCCCCGGATGAACTTCAACAACTTATTAATTACTTATGCTCCACAGTGTCATTCAACACAGGGAAGTTCAAGACCTACACAAAGTCATTTGGAAGAGATTTCTATCAAAGAGATCTTATCGTGGATTTGGTAAGCATGCTGCTATGATGGATTCTTTGATCATCTTCACTTCAAATGCAAAGCAAAGAATCCACACACACAAAGGATATTCATCAACATCAGATAGATATATTTTAAGGAGTGTGAAGAATTGTAAAACATATCTATCTTACATATGTTGATTTTGGGGGTTCTACCCATGTAAATTGATTGTACATATTCAAGGTGTGTGAATTGAGCACATATCCTTGTAGAATAGGGCGAGTTGGGTTAGGTAGATCAAGTTCCAATGACATGCATAAAGTCTAGTTGGTCTAGTATGACATGCAACAATGTTATGTCTAGATTGACATGCATGTAGATTTACACATGGACATGGTCTAATATGACCTTGTAGAAACTCGAGCCATCATAAATGCATTGTGTCCTAAGTTTCCATTGTGACATGCAAGGCATGCAAATATAGTAATGGACACATGCATGTATATATGTACATATGGTTCTCATTCATTTCGTATGAGTAATCAAGCTTTGGTAAGGTCATAATGTCAAAATTGGATCTCATTCTATTTTGCTTGTAGTTCTATTCTCTCTCTAACTCAAGATTGGTGTGTTCTTCATACATGATTTTGCTTGTGTACTTTCCCTATTTGTGAGAAATTAATGTAGCTTTGATCTGTAGCATTCTAGATTGTGCTCTAGCCTCAGATCTGTTGGTAGATTGTAGTATTACTCTGTAGGTGATCTGTGTCCCACCATAAAGCATGGTAAAGATCATTCACACTTTTGCTACTCCTATATAAACAGGATGAACGAGAGAGATGAGTTGGTTAATGTTGTGTAGATGAGTTGATTGATTTCGGAGTCCGCTAGTAAGCGAAACCACTTGATGAGTTAGAATTCATAAGAGACAAAGATATTCTTGCAAAATACTCTTGTGGTAACACGCTGTGTGGTATGCCAGACAATGCATAAAGATAATTGTGATAATACAAATGTTATTTTTGCAGCTATTGCTAAGTGTATAATCTTGAATGCCTTTATGCTTGTTACATTGAATGCATGAAAAACAATATTAGATAGGCAGTGACCATCTAGAGCTTGGAAGAGGATAGATCTTAGTTAGCAGTAGTGCCTGCAGCTGAGCTTGATGACCTATTTTATAGTAATGCACTAGCATCTTTTATTTGAAGGCTATCTATGAAGCTATCACATTAATGATTTAGCAAATCATGGAGCAATTGGTTGAGATCCATACCATGAATGATGCAAAAAAAATTCTAGTATTTTCATTCCAAGTATATCATGGCAAGCTTCACATTCAAAAAACATAAATCACATACATGAGATGAAGTGTGATAGAGAGAATGACGCAAGTCAAAATCACAAAAATTAGTTACCTCAAGCAAATGTGAAAATGAATGTATGATCGCTTCCTCAATAGATAAAGTGCAAGTACTTATAGTTTGCTCTTAGATGCAAGCAATTTGAATGTGTAATTCACTGCAACAAAAGATCAACCAAGTACATACTAAAAAATGCATTAGTATCAAACACTATAATGGAAGTGGCAAGACATATATGAATTGTATATGTAACTCTGAAATGTGCTTAAACAAGTGTCGGGTTGATAGGCCATGAACTTCAAACTCTAATCAGTTAAGGAGCATCATGTGAAAGAAAGCTTAGTGTAGTGTGATTTTCCAAAACCAAAAGAATCTGCCAAGTTTGATACCTGTAGAAAGCAATTGACTACTCTTTTTGACAACTTCAGGATTATGCGCTTCCAAGGCAGAGTAGTCTTAACAAGTAAAGCAAGGGTAATTATAAAAATTGGAAACATAGAATATAATTAACATAATTATGTCGAAGCAATGGCAAACTGGATGGAGAACAAACTATACATAGCTCATTCTCAGCGCGCACACACACCGACTTTAATGGACCAACATGCCCATGGACAAAAAAGAAGCAAGAAATTCTATTTACCAGTATCTTCATTGACATGCGTTTCTATTGCCATGATCTTGATTAACACCTTTTCTATTTAGCAAAATTTTCATTCACTTACGTTTCTACTTTCATTACCTTCAATATTGTTTCTTCTATTTGTCAATATCTTCATTGAAATTTCATGATCAAATGCTTGATAGATTCTAGTGTAATGGGTGACTACGCATAAATGAATAATAACACAAAACATAAAATGTATAATATGTCAACAAAGTACAATAAGTAAATTTATAATACACCATGAAATGATGGCTTGTTTTAAGGCACTAGTTTGAACCTTGAACCCTATTCCAAGCATCTTGTATTTGAAAGCTATCTATGAATGTTTTTGTTCATGGTCCAGATTAATGTTTCTGTGCATGATATATAAAAAAGTTGTGGAACATTTGAAGAGAAAGAAAAGATGTCGATAGAAAAATAAGCTTCAATAGGAGATCAATAGAAAATCAACAACAATGAACCACCATATAATGTACCCCTCAAAATAGGTTGATAGTAATGCTTCTTTGAAACATAACAACAAAAAAGATACCATTTGATGACTTCAATATCAATCATTCTTGTTTTTTAATCATAGAAAAGCTTAGATACGTAGTAGTTTCACTAAACTATAAAAACTATAGCAATGGAATCTCTAAGTCAAGCTAATAATAGTACTGAAAATTATAAGTGGATTGTTCGAAGCCAAATCATGACAACAGTACTAGCTAGCACTTAATGAAATGTTATCTTTGGAGAGCTAGTCTAGGTAACTATTGTTCAGTGGTTGCTGAATATTTTCAAGTCTCTCACCTTCTATTTGTGGTTCAACATGTTAATTATGTCCCTTTAACAGAGGCTCAAGGGATTTCACATAAAGCAAGCCATGTTTAAGATGTTTAATACTTGGTTTGAGGAGTAGGAATTACTTCATTTTAACTTAGGAAGTTAATTTGAGTAGCTAAGAAGTGTCTAACCCATTATACAACAGACCCACTGCCCAAAAAGTATGGGGGAGGTATTCCTCACCTTGACATGAGAGAGGTGGGAAAGAGATGATCCAAGGGTAAAAAAAGTGGGATGCCATCATCTCACTAGGATGCATCCCACCCTCATCACCCTTGGATGCATTGGAGCCCACCTCTGTCATGTTAGACAGAGGAAGGAATACGCTCCCCCAAAAAGTATTCGTAATTGATGGGGCAACATATGTAGATCCAGCTGATCCGGATCACTCTTTTCAAGCAATGGGGGAGCATATTTCTGGGTCTGATGATACATCAATTAACATGACAATCTATTACAAGCAAAATTAGCAAGGAAGCAGAGTGAGAAGAAGGAGAGAGAGCATGCACTGATTAGGGGTTGGTTTCATCAATAAGAGATGCAAATCAAGCAATTTGAATGCACTAAACTCAATATTGATTTGATTTCAATCACTTGATGAGTCATGTTGAGTGATGAGGACCAAACGTTTGTGCTTTCTCATGCATAGGAATCAAATTCGAGCTACCTCAAGTGATAAAAATGAAATTTGAACCTTCTCAAGTTTAGGCGTCTATGTCCGATATGTGGGATTCAGAATAATTCCTAACATGGATAGCTGTTACTCTAGTGTGTAAGGTTATTAGTTACGCCACATCATTTCGGGCTTGGCCCACATTAATGCTAGGGTTTTTGTTATGGAGGGAAACCAAACTCATTCGTGAGTCAAGATCTGCTATATATAGTTGTACACTCATGGGAAGAGACATATTCTCTCTCTCTTATCTCACTTAATGCTTATATATAAGTTCTCTTGGGTTCATCTATCCATTACTGCACTATATTTGTGATATCTTGCAATCTTGAGTGTAGAATGCTCAGTTTATGCTATTTTTGATCCACACGTGTGAAATATAGTAGCTTACTATTTTTTTATGGATATCAACTTCATAATATCATATGTTTGATGTCTGATCAGATTCTTATTGAGTTTGCATCTCTTGCATTGAGTAGATGTTGATTTTTCTACATTGGCAACATTGGTAACTAAAGATCAGGTTATGAATTTGGATCTTAAATTATCTAAAATTATTCATATGGTATCAAAGCTTGTGTTGCAGGTTATGAAAGGATCAGCCACATTCATCAAGGATTTTGAGGAGATATCAATGCTAGAGCATGCTAGATTGACTTCTTCTCAAAAATCGAGTTTTTTGCGTATGTAGATTGGATCTTTTGTAGGTCAAAACTCAATTTAGGTCAATGAGCTTGAGGAATTTTGAATTCATACCATACTTAGTGAATTAGCCTAATTTTTATGCTTTAGAAAGTTCTCACTTGAGGCTACAAGATTCTATATCAAGTTTTTGGCAATTGCATGTAGAATTTGAAATATTCAATTTTTTGTGATTTTGTCAAAACCCTAATTTTGATTGGATCTCTATTTTGTGAGGTTATTGAACTTTATTAGTGTGTGTTTCAAATCTTAGGAATTTTCAAGAGTCATTAGATTAAGGATAGATCATAGGTTGATCAAGATTTCTACATTCTATGTGTTCATTTGCTAGATATAAGTGCTAGAAGAGAATTGAGAAGTTCCATGTCTTTGTGATTTCTTTTTGGAAACATTTTTTGTATTTCAAAAGGGTGTTGTTTGCGTTGGAATAGGTTGAAAGAGAAGGATTAGGTCATTGCAACATGGCTACATCAAGTGGATACATGTTGGAAGGCAATGATAGGCTTACCTCAAGCAACTATTCATTGTGGAAAGTGAGGATGTAATCATTCTTGAGATGAAAGATGTTTTGGATATTGTTGTAGGTTTGGAAGAGAGGCCATCAACACAACAAGAACAATTGAGGTATGACAAGAGAGCTAAAAGAGCTCTACACATGATAAAGATGAATGTTACCAATGAACTTCTTAAGGAAGTTGGTAAGGGTACTTCATCAAAGGATGTTTGTGATTCATTACAAAAGCTTTATGAATCCAAGTCTATTTCTAGAGTGTTGACTCTAAGAAAAAAAATCTTTCAAAGTTTGCAAAAGAATGAAGAGAGTCCAATTATTTTTGTTTTGAGAGTGGACTTTAATGATGAGTTAGCTTGCATTGATGAGAGCATTAAGGAAGGAGAGATTGTTCAAATTATTCTTAATGGTTTTTTAGATGCTCATGCTAACATCGTACAAAGTCTTTCCATTCAAAGAACCTTTCCAAGTTTGATTGATCTTCAAGAGATCTTGATCAATGAAGAATATAGGCTTCAAGCAAGAGGTGGATCTACATCAACATCTCAAATTGGAGAGGAGGCTATGTTCATCAAGGGAAAAAAAAAAAGCAAGTGGTCTAAAGGACAAGATCAAGGGGAGGCTTCTTCAAATGGAAAAAAGAAAGATAGGTCAAAGCGAAAGTGCTTCTATTGTGGCATCAAAGGACACTTTGCAATTGAGTGCTACAAGAAGAAGAGAGATCAAGGAGACAAGCAAGGTAATCTTACTCTTGATGAGGACGGTTTGGATGTTCAAGATGCAAATGATGATGCTTTTGTGATGTCTTCATGTGTGCTTGCTAATGATGGAGATCTAGATCAATGGTAGATTGATAGTGGTGCAAGCTCACGCATGGCTTTTCACAAGGATTATTTCACTTCTTTGTTGGCATATGGAGATGACAAGAAGGTAATCTACACAGCCAATGATGGTGAGTGTGCAATCAAAGGGATTGACACAATTCCTATTTCTCTCTCTACAAATAGAAATGTTCATTTGAAGGATGTTTTGTTCATACCTTCCATTACCAAGAACTTACTTAGTGTGATTCAATTGCTAAGTAAAGGTTTCAAAGTTGAGTTTGATGGAGATGTTTGCATGATCAAAAGGAAGGATGTCTTGATTGCAAAAGGTAAAAGACAAGGGAAGTTGTTCAAACTAGAGTGTTATTGCTAACCAAGTTGGATGTGTGGCAAGTTAGCAAATACCTATTCAAGAGGTTTGGCATAAAAGGATGGGGCATCATTGGAGGTAATGGCTAAGAAGCAAGTTGTGATTGGTCTTCCAAGATTCTTAAATAGCATCAATCATGTTTGTGAGTCTTGTGCTTTGTCAAAGTCACATAGACTACCCTATACTAGATCTACAAAGCCTTTTCAAGTTGTACATTCGGATATTCATGGAATTCCTACAAGTAGCAATAGTGGATCTAAGATGTATGTAACTTTCATTAATGATTTTAGTAGATTTTGTTGGATCTATCTACTGAAGAGCAAAGATGGTAAGCATTCGGGTCATCATCTCTCTCATTACTCTTTACGGATGGGATCTATGGAAATTGGATATTACAAATGTTTTTTTGAATGGTGATCTTGAGGAGGAAGTGTACGTGAGCAAGAGCTACATTTCACCTACAAAGCCAAATCATGTGTGTCTTCTACAAAAGAGTTTCTATGGCCTTAAGCAAGCACCAAGAAGTTTGTATGCTAAGCTTAATACTTTTTTACTCTCTCAAGGCTTTTTTATGTGTGAGTCTGATCATTCACTTTATTATAGGTTTGCTAGAAATGATGTTACCATTTTGCTAATCTATGTGGATGATATCACCTTGAGTGGGGGAGACAACCAAGATGTGGAGGATATCAAGAGTCTCAAGGAGTTTGAGGTGCATGATCTTGGTCATTTGCACTACGTTGTAGGAATAGAAGTGATTAGGACTTCTCAATTTACTTTCATTTGTCAAGAGAAGTATGCCAATTCTATTCTAGAAAGATTTCATATGGTAGATGCAAAGTCTTGTGATATACCTATTGTTATAAATCAATGATAAACTTAAGTATTATGGCTAATTAGTTACATTATTGTTGATAGTTGTTACCACCTGTAATTAACTATAGGCTAGTTTGATAGTCAACTCCTAGGTGTTTCTCTCTCTTTATTTTAGGGTTCTTTGTACACAAGACATTTCAGTTTATGAGAGTGTGATGGTGTGTTCTTCCTCTTCCTTGTGGTGATTTCTTATGGTGAATGCGTGATAGTGCTTATCTGATTATGGTGAATGCTTGATAGTGCTTATCTGATAGTCCCAGAGGCATAAGATCGGCCAGGGTAGCATCAGACAGATTGAAAATCAGTTGAGTGGGGAGATTTTTACAATACTTCCTAGCTTTTTGTGAGAGCCATTTGTGAGAGAGTTTTGCTAAGAAATCTCTCATTTGCAATAGACTGTCTAGTACTACCATTCACAGTTATGAGGCATTTAGGAACTGAAAAACTATGATTTCATTGAGTTTTAGCCTACTTTTGTAATTTTGTGTGAAACTGGTGCAAGCAAGTAGGATAGGTCCAAAAAAATTTGTATTGTGCATCATTTTCAATGAGAGTAGTGTTGGGCGGTAGCCAACTGCAAGGAGAGTTGGATTAGTAGCTCATTCCATAAAAAATCGTTGATTTTGGTGAAGATTTGAGTAAGAAACAACATTTTTGGGTGGAAAACAGTGTTTTGCAGGTCTGTTGGTTGTATTCTACTATTGAAAAGGTATAGGACAGGTCTGAAATGCCAGAAAAGGGTCCAAAATGCCGTTTTCTCAGTCCGAAACCACTAAATGCCCCCAAAATGCCATCAAAAGGTCCGAAACGCCTCCCTTGCGCGTCAAGTCTGTCTAAAAAGCTAGTGTATGGAAGTGTCTATGGGCAGTTGAGCAATTAGCATGCACCAACCGCATACTGCCATGTGTACCAAGAAAAGTCGGAGCTAATCTGGACCATCCACATGTCCCAAATTGACTGAAGATTACACACTTCAAATTTTATTTCAGATTGAAGGGTCCCACAAGTGCCCCTAGTCATTGGGGCTGGCCCATTCTTTCTAAGGGCTCTGTCCACTATGTATTTTTGCAGGTAAGCATAAAACATAGTGATGTTTTGACCTAGCTGGAGACTGTTTTTGGGTGTCTTTTTATAAATGGGGAAGGTCCTTGCCTCAAAATCCTATTGGCTAATATGTACATTGATCCTATACATTCATCTTGGACCCAACTTAATCCAAGGGTCCACAAAAAGTACATCAGAAATCACAAGATTCATGTGAGTCCAAAATTGGACCCAACTTAAAAAAGTTTAATACTAAGTTCTAACTTGAATTTGGGCCTCAAGTTTTATTTTAATTACAAAAAGGCCCAAGTCTATTATTTCTATTTACATTTAACTTGCATGCTCCTTGGGCCATGGGCTTATACGCGCAGGAAGCCATGCCCTCGCAACATATTTATTCACCAACTTTATTTATTTGCTCTGTGTTGGGAATACCCCCAACAATGCTGCAGGCCTTGACTGACCAAGTCATGCAGCTAAAAAGAGAGAATGAAAAAGAGAGAGTTGAGAGCCAAGTACAGGTCCGACAACTCAAGGACCAACTCAATAAAGCAAAACTCACAGCTCAGCTACACCTTTAGCTCGTGTGCAGATGTATTTTGCTCAGACATCATTTCAATATTGCTGGTCATCTCATCCGAATGTTGGAACAACTGCATCATATTTTCCTAGATGTGGAGATTGTTAGCATGGATCTTTCCAACAATTTCCTTGGCACCCAAGAAAAACTGATGGTATAGTCTATAGAGTTTGTCTTTGTTGTCCTCCTCATCCTGCTCTGTGGCTTCCTCATCAACCCCTTTGTCTTTATCTTGCACTTGGGTGTCAGAGGGTATTTTCGTCATTCGTTGATGCAGAGCTCTTTGGCTTCTGAGAAGAGCCACCCAAAATTGGGACGATATTGAATTCACACATGTGGGAAGCCCTACACATGTACTTTTGATCTCCAAAGCCCAATAATACCATAAAGATCAGACTAGCATTGATTGACAATAGGAAAACTGACCATACAAGAAATATTATTGTGTTACAAGCAAGATCTGTCAACAAAACATGAAACTAAGTACAATAAATGCATCAACTCGGCTAGAGAGAGAAAATGAAAGTACCAACTCGAGTAGAGAGAGAGGGCACAAAGAGCTTAGTCTCCAAATTTGCATTACACAGAAATTTCATCTTCTCAATGAGAGTACATCACGTACATATAGATCCATGGACTCTCCTCCTACTCTGAGTTGAATTGGAGTTATGAATCCACCTCTCAAGCTATCTAGACTTATTCAAGCCACCTCAATATGTCTAATTGTGCCACCTAGTCTTTTCATGCATTAAATGTGGCATGCAAAGTACAAATGGCAATTCCTATGGTAGCTTGAGTTTCTACTTCTACCTACCTTGAATATTTTATTCTAAGATAGGTTTTTACTAAGCCAAAAAAGCTCAATTCATCTTTGGCATTTTTAGGACCCCTACTTACAACATTAGATAGATTTTTCCAATATTTTGACACTCCTCCTAAAAAGTTATCTAATGTGGATCAAGCATCGATCTTTAGATAAGACCAAAATTAGATCTATGCTTTGAAAAGGCACTTTTGCAAAGTGGCTTTGTGAGAAGATCAGCAATACATGAAGATGTGTCGACATGTTGCAAGTTGATTTCACCTCCAATGAGGTTTTCCCTTACAAAATGGTGTGCCACTTCTATATGCTTGCTTCTTGCATGAAAAATAGGATTGTTTTCAAGAGCTTGGGCCGATATGTTGTCACACTTGATCAAGGGAAGATCATCCTCTTTGATGCACTTTAGCTCCATGATTAACCTCTTGATCCAAAACACTTCTTTAGTTGTTGTAGTGAGTGCTTTGTACTCGGCCTCACAAGAAGATAGCGATATGGTATTTTGTTTCTTTGAAAGCCAAGACACAAGATTGCCTCCAAGAAAGATAGTATCTGCATTAATGGACTTTCGATCCATCTTATCACTTGCAAAATCGGAATTCGAATAGCCAACAATGGTTAGATCTTCATTCTTGTACAATAAACCATAATCTTGAGTAGAAGATACATATCTTAGAACTCTCTTGGCCATCTTCCAATGTTGAATCTTAGGATCTTGCATAAATTGACTCAATTTGTGCACACAATAGCTCAAATCGGGTCTAGTGATAGTAAGCCAAATTAAGGAGCCTATAAGACTCCTATAAAGTGTGATGTCCTCGAAGGATCTTTCATCAGCTTTAAAAGGGTCTTTAACATGTTGCTCCATGGGAGTATCTATGCCTTTACAATTTTGCATATTGAAATTTCTCAACATAGAAAAGACATATCTAGATTGACAAATAAAAGCATACTCTTCATGAAAATCAATCTCAAGGCTTAAAATGTAATGGATCTCTCCTAGATCTTGCATTTTAAATTCTCCTCCTAATGCAATCTTAGTTTCTTGAACTAGCATCAAACAACTTCCACTAAGAATAATGTCATCTACATAGATTAGAAGAATGACAATATTACTACCATCAGACTTTAAGTACATAGAAGGATCATAGTCACTAAGCACAAATCCTAATGAAAGTAGAAAGTCTTAGGTTTCTTCAAATAAAGTGCTTCATATGGTGACTTTCCTTCAAGTGCAACATGAGGGAGTCGATTGCAAAGATAGTTTGAACAATTGATGGCCTCACCTTAAAAGTCTTTTGGCAAGGATGCCTCAATTCACATGGTTTTGGCACAGTCACACAAGGTTCTATTCTTTCTTTCAGCCACCCCATTTTGAGATGGTGTATATTCACAAGAAAACTTCCTTTTAATGCCTTCAAGCTCACAATAATCATGAAATTTATTGGAGGTGTACTCACCACCTCATCACTTCTAAGAATCTTGATTTTGAAAGAAAATTGCTTTTCAACTAGAGCTTTGAACTTTAGGAAATAGTCAAACACCATAGACTTTGAAACTAGAAGATTTAACCAAGTAAATCTTGTGAAATCATCAATGAAAGTTACAAAGCTAGTAGCACCACCTTTGCTCTTTGAAGATGTTAGAGGGAGATTAGCTCATGTGCTCATGTAGGCTGATATTCCAAAAAATATTTTAGCCATCCTGCGGAACATCTTTAAAAATACAAGCAGGATAGGATTTAAACGTAGAACCTGCCCATCAAGTATAGGCTTTTACATTATCCATACTGGCAGTTATTTAGTTCCAAATTTAAATTGCCATGGGCACTGCACATAGATATGTAATATCAAGTTATGTAAAAGTTAGTCACAAATGCCTATTGGGGGTTTGTCCCATGGCCCCAATGTGATTCAAAGTTAAGTTAGTCTCATAGTGCTTTTTTGTAAGTGACCACCACTCCAAGTATATATAGGAGTGGAAGAGTCCATTTTCGACAAGAACTACCAAGTTTTTTGTTTTCAACCAAACTTCCTACCAGCTATCATCTGCTCATATCAAACACCTATCTGCGCTATGAACTACAATCATTGTTATCCAACACTCATTATTCTCGGTTTTCTACTATTTCCTTCCATTTTCCACCGTTTTTTTTACTTTTTCGACTTTTTCGACTACCAATCATCATTACTAACATGGCCTCCTCATCCTCTGAAGACTTTGGTGCCAAACAGGTGATCCAGTGTGACATCCCCGACGCCATGTAGATTTGGCCTCTACCCTCTGACACTTTGATCCAACCATGGCTGCAGACACCCAGCTACGAGCAAAGCCAAAAGTCGAGCCAAACAGGTCAGATGTCGAGTACATCATCAAAGGTCAACAAGCATGACAACTTGAATGTCACGACCCAACCGTTAAGCCCTTGTAGTTAAGGGGAGTAGCAAGAAATAGCTAGTTGTGTTTTTAGCTTAAACTATCTTGTAATGCTTAGGTAATTAGTTCTTGTAATCAGATTAAGGATGTTATATGTATTAGAGATCGGATACAAGAAAGAAGAGAGCAAGAACATAGGGTAATCAATCTGAGAAAATCAATCGACTATCAGAGAGATCAGAGAAAGGTCGATGAATGCAGTCTTGCAGTAGTAGACGCATATTATCAGACCAAAATTTAAGTACTAGCACTAGCTAGTCACTGATAAGAGAGATACCTCTCTTACCTTCACGTATTGATCTAGGAAACAGACAACGCTTTCAAAGGGAATCATAAGCTGTATACTTGATTTTTTAATATAGACAAGTAACAGTTCCTATTTCTCTATGTGTGTGCAATCTTTGAATGCTTTGTGTTGTTTATTCAATTCAATGGCAGATATACTTTCATTGTCATCTGACATTATCTACTATTCATAATTTAGCATCAGATTAGCAATAGCTATCTGTAGCTCAGAGGATCTCTGATTGTAGAATAAAGTAGTAGCTTCGTCCGACATATCGGCTCCATCTGAGCTCATATCGGTGAATCTTGACTAGCTTTGACTTCGAAGTGATCGATGTCTCTGACATCAATGACGAAGGCAATGACAAGAAGACATGCGAGAGATGTAGACGTGACGGCCACACAGTGGACTGATGTTGGCTGAAGCCAAAATTCGAGTACATACACTATCACAAAAACGGACATGCAACCATGGATTGCTATGGCAATGCAAGGAACAAGAATATCAGAGTAGAAAAGAGAGCTCCAACAACATATCACATGTAGAGGAACTAGAATCCTCCAGGATGGCTGAAGAACGAGCAAGCAGAAACTGTAATGATTATCTATGCACAGATGTTGTGAAGTTTTTAGCACGTGTAGACTTCACCACACACCTTATAGGTCCTTTATGAGGTGTTGTGATTGCACAAGATTGATCAATGGACAGATTACTTGAAAAATCTAAGGCAAGAGATCAATGGCATACATCATCAAACTGAAAAAATTTAGCTCCTTCGACTAGCTCCTCATTATTTCCACTAAGAATGATATCATCTACATGGATGAGAAGAATAACTACAAAGCTATTTACGAACTTAATGTACAATGAAGGGCCATATTCACCAAGACAAAATCCGAGTGATATGAGAAAGGAGTGAGCCTTGCATACCAAGACCTTGGTGCTTGTTTTAGTCCATAGAGACTTTTGAACAAAAGACTAACTTTTGATTCTTCACCTTCTTTCACAAATCTAGGTGGTTTTTCCATGTAAATTTCCTCCTCAAGGTAACCATTGAGAAAGGCATTAGAAACATCAAGCTGAAACATCCTCCAATTGTGATAACATGCAAGAGAAATGAGAATTCTTATAGTTACCATTTTTGCAACTGGTGCAAAAGTGTCTTCATAGTCAAGACCTTTGATTTGAGAGTAGCCTTTGGCACAAAGTCTTGCTTTGTATTTGTTGATGGATTCATCATTGTTGTACTTGATCCTGAATACCCAACTTACATTCAATGACATGCATGTTGGTTGGTGGCTCACAAGCTCCCATGTGTTGTTTGACATCAACGCTTCAAACTCAAGGGTCATTGCTTCAACCTATTTCTTGGATTGAAGTGCTTCTTGGACATCTTTAGGCTCTTCATTTGATATGACGAATGCATGATAGGAAGTTTCACCTTCCACTTGACTTCCTCCCTCATCATAAGTGAGCCTTCTTGGCTTGGATCTTTCTCTTGTGGATCTTCTTGGTGTAGGTGTTTGAAGTTGCTCCTCCTCAAGCCTCGGCCTCACCACTTTTTGAATAGCATCAAGATTGATGATTGTAGAGCCTACATGAGACTCCTTGATCTTTGCTTCATCCAAGTTAAACTTTTGATCTTCATGAAAGATCACATCTCTACTTACAAAATTCTTGTCAATAGAGGGAAGATAAACTTTATATGCTTTCTTAGAAGACACATATCCAACAAAAATTCCTTTAACAACACTAGGATCATCCTTCTTCCTAGTCTCTAAAGGTACATGCACATAGCATAAACAACCAAAGATCCTAAGATGATCTACCTTAGTCTTTTTCTTATACAACATCTCAAATGGTGTTTTTCCTTCTATTGCAAGATTATGAAGTCTATTACAAAGATAATCTGCACATGCAACTGGTTCTCCCCAAAATTCTTTAGGTAGAGATGCTTCTAACCTAATGGCTTTTGCACATTCACACAAAGTTCTATTTTTCTCTCTCAACAACTCCATTTTGCTGAGGAGTATAAGAACAAGAAAATTCTCTTTGTATTCCCTCTTTCTCACAAAATTCTTTAAACTTGGTAGAGGTATATTCACCTCCACTATCACTTCTCAAAGCTTTCAACTTGAAAGTAAATTGCTTTTCTACATAAGCTTTGAAAGCAAGGAAAACATCCTAAACCATGGCTTTAGAAGATAGCATATAGATCCAAGAATATCTTGTCTAATCATCTACAAAAGAAAAAAAGCCATTTGCTCCTCCTTCGCTTTTGGTTGAAGAGAAATGAACATCAGAGTGCACGAGTTCAAATGGTTGTGTATTTTGATGCTTGATCTTGAAAAAGGTCTTCTATGTGATTTTGCCAAAACACAAGCTTCACAAGGTTGAAGCTCCTTTGACAGTGTCTTTGGTAGTCCAACAGCTTTTTCTTCCTTGACCATAGACTGCATGTATTTGAAATTGGGATGTCCCAATTTCTTATGCCACAGATCCTCCTGATGAACCTTGGTCTCATTAGCAATATCTGAAATGTTAGCACTCTCTCTAGAATCTAGTTAGCACTTCATTGTCTCTCAAGATCAAACATTTGTCAACATGAAACTTGACATCCAATTTACTATCAAACAACTGTCCTACACTAACGAGTTTCTTGCTTAGTCTAGGTACATAAAGTACATCATGCAAACAAATTTTTTTTGATGTTGATGATGTTGCAACTTGTGAGGGTTGATCCTCACTACTTTCTTTGGTTTTGTCCTTCTTGAATTGTTGTTGACCTTTGCCCTTGCCTCTTGACTTGTCCTTGGTGAAGAGTGCTTTGTCATCTCCACCATCCTTCAATGAAAGTCTGTTGATCTTCAACATCTTGTTCTCTTGTCTACTTTCTTTAGCAATGAGAACACCTTGAAGAGTTTCCAAGAAATGGAAGTTCCTCCCTAACTGCATAAGTCTGCACAATATTGTCATACTCATTTCTAAGTCCATTAAGGACTACTTGAACAAGTTTAGCATTCTTAAGAGCATCATCAATACTAGCTAACTCTTGATGAAGGTCCTTTACTCTCATTACATAAGATGAAGCATTCTCATCTACTCTCTGATAACTTAGAAACATTTTATTTCTAAATGTAAGCAATCTAGAAGTATTCTTAATTTCATAGATTTTTTTGAGAGTGTCCCAAGCCTCCTTGGCAGTGGTGCATGTACTGATCTCTCTTAACACTTCATTTGTGACATTCATTTTGATGAAATGAAGAGCAATTTTGGTTATTTTATTGAATGTTGCAGCTTCATTAGGTGCTGCAGGTTCTTCTTCAGCTCCACTTACAATGTCCATTACATCTTGTAGAATCAATAATGATTCCATTCTAATCTTCCACATTGCATAATTGGAAGATGTTAATCTCTCACTATGCTCCAAGAAATGTGAACCAGATGAAGACATATTCAATTTGAGAAATTCTAGTAATGACTAGGATGGAGTTGAAAATGTTGCTTGCTATCTCGACCTAGGATCTGTGAAAATTGTCAACATTTCCTTGTCTAGTTTTAGGCCAAAATTGCTAAAAATGGCACATAGTTTAGGATCTGACTTTTCACACGTGTGAAACAGGTCTAGATATTTTTAGTAAGTGTATTTTTTCAGTATGAAGAAGTGTCAAACTTCAAGACCTTCGAAATGAGTCCATTTTCATGTATTTTGGACATATATGCCAATTTTACCTATATAGGGCATATTTTAGGTAAGGAGGGTCTAGAGAGAGGAGAGAGAGTCATCTCTCTCAGCTATATATAGCAGGTAGGCCGTGGAGAAACAGGTTGGAGCAGATCCATTGTATTCATTTGCTTAATGAGAGATTTTTCTATTGGGTTCTCCTTCCATTGTTGGCATTGTGTAGTGATTGAGTTCAAGCTTTGTGTGTATGATCTTAGGTGCTTTCCAAAAGTGGTAGGCTGATGTATTATGGACTGTATAATGCTATTTTGGGCCGCACTTGATGTTTATGGAAGTTTCCATTTGTGATAAATGCTTTTTGATCAAGTTCTTTGCATTCTAGGTAGCATAGAATGTGTTGCCAATTCCTAGCTTATGTAGTTTGGAGTGCAAGCATTCAAGCCAATGATCTTGGAGTTTAGATCCACTTAGGATCTGTATTTTTCACATGGTATCAGAGCTGGTTGGCTTCTATTTATAGTAAGTATTCCATTTTTGGTGATATTTGGATGTTTGATCAAGTTCTAGCATGATTTTGCATTGCTTTGTTGATCAAATCTTACTAACCTTTGTTTTGTGAGTTGAACTTGTGGATCAAAAGCATATTTCAGGTCTATTGAAGATCAGAGGCTGAAAAGAAACTATTTTGGATCAGATCATAACACCTAATCATTTGTGATTGTGAGGCTTGTGCATATTCAATACTAACAATGTTCTTTTCAATCCTATTGTTGACAATCTCCATTCTTGGATGAACACTCTCCTTAAGTGGATGAAACTTCTCCTTAAGTGGATGACAAATGCTCTTTTGAGTGAGTTGTAATTCTCCTAAAGGCTGAGCAAAGCTCCCATTTGGATGAAAGATCCCCTTTTTTGGGTGAACATATTGTAAGCTCCATTGTGAAGAGCATATTGTAAAGATTGTCATCAATTTTGGCATAAATTTTGGTGTACTTTGTTGAGCATGTAAGTAACTCTCCTTATGTAATTTGATTGGAGCATTTGCTGGAAGGTGTTAACCATTATGCAAGTGTGTTTTCAGGTTCTTAACAGGTTGAGGAACATTCTCATGTGAAGTGATCTTAGATCTACATCTAAACACCAAGATTTGACAATATAGTGAAGCTAGTCTTGTGATTCACTAAGTGTGCTCATTCATTCACCTCTAAATCTTGTATTTATCACTTGCTGGAGTTTATAAACTTTTAGAAGTGTGGTTTACATGTGGTTTTACAGGTTGAATCAATATCTTAGTGTGTTGATCATATGTTGATCAAGTTTGTTCATTACTAGGTAATCTTGGCATCCTAGTTTTGGGTATTTTCTAAGAATGCAAGTAACTCTTCACACCATAACTTGATTTGGTCACTTGCTGGAAAGTTTGAGAGCTTAAGCAAGAGTGTGTTCAGGTTGGTTTGATTTTGCAATCCATTCTTAGTGTGTGCAAAGTGTTGCATGTGTTTCAATCTTCCTTTCTATGCTTGGAAACCATCTAGGTTCAAGATAGAAGTGTTTTAGGGTCCTAAATCTTCATAGATCTCTTTATCTATCATTTGTTGAGAGAAAAGTGAGTGCTAAGTGCTTTAGGACAGAACCTAAAAGTTGAAGAAACATTAGAATCATGGCTTCCAATGGTGGGATCATGCTAGAGTCTAGTGAAAGGTTGAGTTCATCAAACTACTCTACTTGGAAAGCGAGGATGGAGTCCTTACTTGAGTTGAATGAACTCATGGACATAGTTGCAGAAATTGAAGAGAGACCTCTCACACTTCAAGAGCAACAAAGGTTTGATAAGAAGGCCAAAAGGGCTCTTCATATCATTAAAATGAATGTTACAAATGAACTTCTCAAGGAAGTTGGAAAGTGTCAAAGTGCAAGTGAGGCATGGAATGCCTTAAAGAAGCTCTTTGAATCAAAGTCCACATCTAGGGTATTGACCCTAAGGAGACAAATATTTTCTAGTAGGCAAAGAGAGGGTGAAAGTGCTCATGCATTTATCTTGAGAGTTAAGTCCCTAAGTGATGATTTAGCATGCATTGATGAGAACATAAAAGATGGTGAAATAGTCCAAGTTATGTTGAATGGTTTGCGAAATGAACATGCTAACCTTGTGCAAAGTTTTGCCATTCAAAGAGTCTTGCCAAGTGTGGTTGACTTGCAAGAAATCTTATTGGCTGAAGAACATAGGTTGCAATCAAAGCTTGATGGTGCATCCTTGCAAGGTGGAGGTGAAGAGGCTTTCTTCACAAAAGGCAAATTCAAGGGCAAAGGTAAAGGCAAAGGGAAATGGTCCAAAGGTGGTAACTTTGATCATGATGATCACTCTTCCTCTTCCTCTTCTACTAAGAACAATAAGTCAAAGTTCAAGTGCTTTTATTGTGGGATAAAAGGACATTTTTCAAATGAATGCCATAAGAAACAAAATGCTAGATCTAGGTTGAGATCTAATGTACTTCTTGGAGATGATAATTGTTGTGCTAACTTGGCAAGCTTTGGTGAATCTATGGTCAATTTTTTGGATCCATTGGATCTTGAAGATGCACTAGTGTTACCTACTAGTCATATGGAGTCATGTGGAGCTAAATTAGCATCATGTTTGTACTCTTCTACTCATGGACTTCCAAGGCTTGGTGGTTCTTCAATGGTGCTAGATGGCAAGTGCAAAAATGGAAAAGGTAAGGAAGGAGCTAACTTCATCAATGGAGTTGATGAAGATTCTTCTTTGGAAGTGATTGTTGCTAATGACTTGTTTGTTCATATGGAAAAAGATGGAGATGCTAAGTGTCATTCTTTGCAAGAAGATGGTTGTTCTTCTAATTCTTTTCATATTGATGTATGTAATCATGTGGGAAAAGATGATGGTGCTTTGAGCATGCTTGAAGGAAATGGTTCTTTTACATCTTTTTGTGATAAAGTCATTTGTGCAACAAGTGGTGTCACATTTCTTCATAAAAAGAGTAGATCAAAGGTTTCTATCATGAGACTTGGTGAGGGAGATCACAAGTCAAAAGGAAGAGAAGTATGTGAAGTGTTCAAAGTAGGATGTACTTTGAATGATGTTTTTATGAACGATAGTGAGGAAGAATCATTATCATATGACTCATTACCTAAATCATTGAGTAGAAGTTCATGTTTGAAAAGAGAGAGTACTTCAATCACTCTTATGTTGAAGGTACTAAGGATTCTTTTCTTGGCTTCTAATATTCAAGAGTCTTCTACTTCTTATGGTGCAACTATCAAGAGGGAGGTTTCTAACTTTTGTGGTGCTAGCATTAAGAGGGAGTCTTGTGAAGGAAAGGGCAATGGAAGAGTGGTTCTTGGGAAGATCCAAAGCATGGATCTAACATCTCTTCATCAACTCAAAGCATTCTATGATTGTGGTGGATTGTTCATTCATGGTCAAGATGGCAAAAGGTTGGTTGAAGAAGACTACATGGAGCAACTCAAGTGGCAACTTCTTCAAGGCAAGGGAGATATCATTGGTGAGCTTATTGAGGTTTGTTATGAACTCAAGAGGGCTGTTTTGATTAGGTTTGATACTCATCTTCACCTACTCTACTTCATGTTAAATGGAAATGTTGGAATCTATCTTTTGGTTTATGATGGTGGCATTGTTTTCACTAACTATAGTGAAGGGTCAAATTTGAGCATTGATGAGATCTTGTGGGATCTTAATCATGTGTTTGAGAGGGAGTATCTTCAGAGTTTCAGATCTTAAGATGTTCACATATGCAAGATCTTTGATGTCTTATTGGAAGATCAAGAGGTTGATCTTGGATTGCTTCATCAACACCAAGAGACAAGTGGCAATTCGAAGCTAGTGAAAAGCATCAAAGAAGAGACAAATGGTCAAGGCATTTTGGATCTGTTTTTACAGGTTCTTGAAGGTTCAAGTAAGGTCTTTGGAGCTGCAAGGAAGTGTCTTCTTACTCTACCTCACTTGCCTAATCTCATGTATGAACATTGTTATGTCAATGTGTTGAAATTGTCAAATTTCAATAAAACTAGTTCCATAGTTTTGCATCCTTTGGATCTTGGAGATGGAATAGTTATCATTGCTGGTTTGTATGATCAAGTACATGAATTCATTCAGATCTTGAAAGGTATTGAAGTGGTCAATATGTTTTCTTTTGAACAAAGTTCAAGATCTAGTATTCTAGTGTTGGCAAATTGGCAACTTGTTGACATTGTAGGATCAAGCGTTGTGTGCAAATCTTGTGGAGGTACTTCAAGTATTTCAAGTTCAGGTTTTGGTCATTCAAATGGAGTAGGGAACACATCTTTTTGGCATTCATTCACTCAAAGGCTTTCATGGATTGAAGATCTACAAAGGCAAGGTGGTGATGGAAGTTCATTCATGGAGATACATGTTGCATTCACTATATGTATAGTGAAATGTGGAGGAGGCATGCAAACACTTGTTGATCACTTTCATTTACAACTTGTTTGCTGCTATTTTACAGAGAAACCAGAGATGGATACATGGAGGAATTCATTAATTGAGATTCTATGTTCTTTTACATGTACCATTTTTATGATTCTATGTAAAATTGATGTAAGAAATAGTGAAGCATCCTATATGGACACTATTATCTATATCAATTATGTTGTGTCCTATTTTGTACATATTAGGATCCTTGAGAAGAGATCTATTCTGATGATGGAGATCATTCTTAAGTTGGAACAAAGTAGTGTTGTAAAACTAGCAAGTTAAGTTGAAGAGGGAGTGTGAAAATTGTCAACATTTCCTTGTCTAGTTTTAGGCCAAAATTGCTAAAAATGGCACATAGTTTAGGATCTGACTTTTCACACGTGTGAAACAGGTCTAGATATTTTTAGTAAGTGTATTTTTTCAGTATGAAGAAGTGTCAAACTTCAAGACCTTCGAAATGAGTCCATTTTCATGTATTTTGGACATATATGCCAATTTTACCTATATAGGGCATATTTTAGGTAAGGAGGGTCTAGAGAGAGGAGAGAGAGTCATCTCTCTCAGCTATATATAGCAGGTAGGCCGTGGAGAAACAGGTTGGAGCAGATCCATTGTATTCATTTGCTTAATGAGAGATTTTTCTATTGGGTTCTCCTTCCATTGTTGGCATTGTGTAGTGATTGAGTTCAAGCTTTGTGTGTATGATCTTAGGTGCTTTCCAAAAGTGGTAGGCTGATGTATTATGGACTGTATAATGCTATTTTGGGCCGCACTTGATGTTTATGGAAGTTTCCATTTGTGATAAATGCTTTTTGATCAAGTTCTTTGCATTCTAGGTAGCATAGAATGTGTTGCCAATTCCTAGCTTATGTAGTTTGGAGTGCAAGCATTCAAGCCAATGATCTTGGATAGATCCACTTAGGATCTGTATTTTTCACAGGATCTAACACTTATAATGTTGATCCAACCTATGAAATCTAGCAACAGAATGTGACATCCATCTCACAACTGAAAAAATCAATCTATCTTGAATTTGGATCTAGCTTCTATCATAGAAATGAAGCACATGCAAGTTTGAAGTCTATCTCTCCGACGAGTTTCAAAGAACTGATAAACTCTCTAGGAACTTACTTTCAACTCAAACACAATAATTTGTGTGAAATGAAAAATCTAAGACCTCACAAAACTCACTTTTATCCTATTCTACTTGATTGATAATGGAAATTGAAAAATTTGTGAAAAGAACCGATGTGTGCTCACTTTGGCATATCACATGAGATGAGTACTCTCCCTATACCTTTGATTGCCTAAAACTCTTCTAAAAACAAATCAAATTGATTTAAAAACTCGAGCAACACAATCTATCTTCAATACCTATGCAACAAGCTATAGAACATCAAATTTGGATCATTTCTTGAGAAGTAGCACTCAAACAAAGAGGGCTGATTTCACACGTGTGAGCTCTCTGTCTGTACAGGGCTCAACTTGAGCAGATCAGGCTTGATTTGATCCACTTATGATCCACAGATGGCTTTTTTGTCAGCGAGTTTGGATTCCTCTCCCAAATCCAAGTTCCTGCAAGCAAAAGCACTTATGTTTTGATGTATACACCCTTACCTCTACAAAGCATGAAGCTCTGATACCATGTGAACTTCACCACACACCTTACAGGATCTTTATGAGGTGTTGTGATTGCACAAGATTGATCAATGAATAGATTACTTGAAAGATCTAGGCAAGAACACAATGGCATACATCAGACTGAAAAAAACTAACTTCTTACTATGAGAAATGATTATTCTAAGTGCTCACTATGGAGAAAACAACCTGCTCTCGCGTAGAGAGAGAAAATCAACACATAAAACTCGGCGAGAGAGAGAATGAGCCCAAAACATCAAAATTTCAATATTTACAATATGGCTAAACATGCCAAAGTTTCCCTACATCATAGACACTCGAATTTCTATAGTGGAGTTGCATGGAAAGTCCACTTTACTTAGTTAACTCAACTACCAAGGATCCACATGTAAAACTGCATGCATGGATATTGCATATACTGCATGTCAACTCTCAAAATTACCTATACATGTGTAGATCATGAAAACTACTTTGCATGTTGCATGCACTGATTGCACGTTGCTTGCATGCACTCTGAGTGACTTTGCATGTAATAATCTAAAATTTTGCATGACATCAAGATTGAACCTACCTAACTCAAACTCGACCTATTCTAGAAGGTTATGTGCTCAATTCACATACATTTATGTACAATAAAATATACAATGGAAATAAGATAGGCATGGCCCCAAAACTCGAGATAGGAAGATATAATTTTACTAATCTTCACAGATGTATGTGCTACTTCCTCAACCGACTTCCAAGAAGTCATTTAGATTCTGGTGCAACATCACATTTTGTTACAACCAGACATATCAATGCATACTTCCGACTAACTGATTCATCGAGATACATAATCCTCGGAGATGGATCAAGATATGAAGTAAGTGAAACTAGAGTGCTTTGGCTCAACACCAATGGTAGAGATTGAAGATTGGACGATGTCCTATATGTATTGACACTGCAAAAGGACCTGTTATCAATAACAAAGATAGTAGATGCAAACATGCGGATGGTATTCACCAATGAAGCATGCAGTGTTGTCGAAGCCAACACCAGCACACTAATCACTCAAAGAAGACGTAAAGACAACATATATTATCTGAAGGTATGCCTACCGACAGAGCAGACTCATCAAGTCCATGAGTCGATGGGTACAAACTTTGTTTTTCTTACATATTTTGGTACATCTTCTTGTGTAGATGATGGTATGAAAATGGATGGTTGTATTAATGAAATGGATGTCATTAATGGATCTAGAAATGAGGTCTTGGTCAATGGTTTTGATGTTCAAGTGGAAGATCACATGAATGATCTTATTGTGCTTCAACGATACAAGGGGGAAAGTGGGAAATCAAGAGCATCGGAGGGGAATCAAATGGTCAAGGCACTAAGGATCTATTTTTTTAGATTATTTAAGACTCAAGTAAGGTCAAAGGAGTAGCAAGGAAGTGTTGTTCAAAGTCACTTTACTTATCTAACTTCATGTTTGGGCTATGTCATGTCAAACTTTGGTGAATACGTGGTCATTTTTTTGTACTAAATGGATCTTGAAGATGGACTAGTGCTACATACTAGTTGTTACCTACTAGTTGTATGGAGTCATGTGGAGCTGGATTAGCATCATTTTTGTACTCTTTTACTCAAGGATTTCCAAGGGTTGATGGTTCTCTATGGCAAGGCGGCAATGGAGACTCATGTATGGGCATTTTGGAAACATATGAGTAGAATACTTGTTGTAAGATTGATTGATCTCTATTGGAGAGTGGTAATAAATGATATGTTGTTGTTGTAAGGCTTGTAAACAGAGAAGTACTTTAGATCTCTTCATGTTCTGAATATCTCTTGTATCTATGAGTATATCTTGATCAAGCTAGCAATTTTATGTGTATAATGGTCTACAAATGTTAGATTGTTATTTGTGCATCTTCCATTATGACTAGATCTATGTTCAGGATCAGTTTGGATCCTAAATTTTGACATTGATGATTAAAAATGTTTCACACATGTGAAGGACGGCCTATTTACAAATAGAGTTCTAAACACAAAGCACTAATAATGATCACCACATTGGATCGCAAAAATTACAAGACAATTGAGAGAGATTCAAGTTTGATACAAATTTTACCTTTTCGTGAGAAATTATCAACTAGTTTGATCTAGTTCATTTGGCAATTTAGGCCAATATGCATCTTAAACTTAGAGATAAACATTTTGAAGTTATTCTAGTGTAATTTCATTTGAATTACCACTTTTGAAAAGTGTGGAAAATGTAGTAGGTCGAGTTTGGACCAATTAAAAATGGTCAATTTTGGGTAAATTGAATCTAGTATATATTAGGGTTTGAAATAGATCTAGAACTTTCCTATTGTTGTTGATAAGATTGGAGAGGCAAATCCAATTAAGGCATGGACCTGTTATAAATAATGTACAAGCATGAGAAGAGATACATTCTCTCTCTTTCCTCTCATTCATGCTTATACATGAGTTCTCTTTGGGTTCATACATACATTTTTGCATTATAGTGTTGATATCTTGCAATCTTGTGTGTAGAATGCAATTGTATGTTGAGTAATGGATCCACATGTGTGAAACCTGTTATGGTACTGGTATTGTAAGTCCAACAACTTCATTTTATCCTACATATGTTGTTTGACCAAGATCTTATTGAGTTTGCATGAAAGTATGGAAGATAAAAGCATGGAAGGACAAATGAATGAAACTCAGGGTCAAAATTTCAATAAATAGGGGCAGATACAAGAGGATCCACAAGTAGTCATAGAAGAAAATCCTATGCCTAGTAGATGTTAGATTTCTACATTGTCAATGGTGCAAGATGTGTTGTTATTCATAACCAAAGATCAAAGAGACATATTGGATCTTAGTGATTCATAATTCTTCACATGGTATCAGAGCTATTGTTGCAGGTTATTGAAGGATCAGCCATTTTTAGCAAGGATTTGAGGGAGTTACCAATTCTAGAGCATGCTAGATTGTTTTCTACTAAGAAAATCAAGCATTTTTCATGTGTAGAATTTATTTTTTATAAATCAAAACTCAATATAGGGTTATGAACTTGAAGTAGGCCGATTCCACACTTCACTTACTAGATTTGGGTGACTTCAGTTGCATTAGTAAGATCTCATTGAAGACTACAAGATTCTATATCAATTTTTTAGAATTTGCATATAGAATTTGGATGATTCAATTTTTTGTACTTTTGTCAAAACCCTAAATTTTTTTGGATCTATTTTATTGGAGGTTATTGGACTTTTCAAGGGGGTGTTTCAAGTTTATGAAGCACACAAGTTTATGATATTGTAGGTTGATCATGTATCTTCTATTCTATGTGTTGATTTGCTAGGTTTGGTGCAAGACAGAGATTTGAGAGGTTCCATATCTTTGTGATTTCTTCTTGAGTGCATTTGTTGACATTCAAGAAAGTTCTTTGTGCATTGGAACAAATTGAAAGAGAGGATCAGGTCATTGCAACATGTCTACAAATGGAGGCTTTATGTTGGAAAGCAATGATAGGCTTACCTCATCCAATTACTCTACATGGAAGGTGAGAATGGAGTCTCTCCTTGAAATGGATGAGCTTATGGGTATTCTTGTAGGAGTTGAGGATAGGACCTTGGCAAAAAAAGATAACATGAGATATGGCAAAAGAGCTAAAAGGTCTCTACACATTATAAAGATGAATGCTACCAATGAGCTTCTCAAAGAAGTTGGTAAGTGCACTTCATCTAATGAGGCTTGGGAAGCTTTGAAAAAGCTTTACGAATCCAAGTATACATCAAGAGTACTTACTCTTAGAAGGAAAATCTTTTAATCTATGCCAAAGAAGGAAGAGAGTGCTCATGCTTTTGTGTTGAGAGTTAAAGCATTTAATGATTAGCTAATATGCACTGATGAGAGCATTAAGGATGTAGAACTTGTGCAAATTATACTTAATGGCTTACTTGATGATCATGCTAACCTTGTTCAAAGATTTGATATTAAAAGAAATTTTCCAAGCATGGTGGATCTGCAAGAGATCTTGGTGAATGAGGAATATAGGCTTTAAGTAAGAGGTGGATCTACAACAATATCTCAAGATGGAGAGAAGGCTATATTCATCAAGGAAAAATTCAAGGGAAAAGGCAAAAGCAAATGGTCTAAAGGGCAAGACCAAGGTGAGACTTCATATTTTGGCAAGAAGAAGGACATATCAAAGCTCAAGTGCTTCTATTGTGGCATCAAAGGACACTTTGCAAGTGAATGCTACAAGAAGAAGAGAGATAAAGGAGACAAGCAATGTAATCTTACTCTTGATGAGAATGGTTTGGATGTTCAAGATGCAAATGATGATGATTTTGTGGTGGATTGATAGTGGAGCAAGCTCACACATGACCTTTCACAAAGTGTAATTCACATCTTTGTTGGTATATGGAGATGACAAGAGGGTGATCTACATGACCAATGATGGTGAGTGTGCAATCAATGGGATTGCACAATTCCTATTTCTCTCTCTTAAAATAGGAATGTTCATTTGAAGGATGTTTGTTCATAGCTTCCATTACTAAGAACTTACTTAGTATTAGGTCAAATGCTAAGCAAGGGTCTTAAGGTTGGGTTTGATGGTGATACATGATTGATCAAGAAAAAGGATATTGTGATTGCAAGAGAAAAAATGCAAGGTAGGTATTCAAACTTGATGCTTGTGTTGTTGCTAACCAAGTTGGATGTGTGGCAAGAGAGCAAATGTCAATTCAAGAGGTTTGGCACAAAAGGATGGGGCAACTCAACTTCAAGTCATTGGAGGTAATGCAAGAAATGAAGTTGTGATTGGTCTTCCAAGGTCTTAACTAGCATCAATCATGTTTTTGAGCAATGTGCTTTGGCAAAATCACATAGATTACCTTATAATAGATCTACATCTAGATCTACTATGCCTCTTAAAGTTGTGCATTCAAATATTCATGGTGTTATTACTATTAGAAATGGAGTAGCTAAGATGTATGTAACCTTTATTGATGATTTTAGTGTATTTTGTAGGGTATATCTACTAAAGAGCAAGGATGAAGTATATGATGTCTTTGTCAAATTCAAGATTGCAAGGGAGGACCAATTCTCTACAAAGATCAAGTGCTTGAGGAGTGACAATGGTGGTGAGTATATCTCTACCAAGTTTAAGGCCTTTTGTGATGAGCATGGGATCAAGAGGGAGTACACAAGTCCAAGGGCACCACAAGTCCAAGTCCAAGTCCAAGTCCAAGGGCACCACAACAAAATGGAGTGGCTGAGAGGATGAATAGAACCTTGTTTGAAGGTGAAAAATCCATGATGTTAGGAGCTAATCTTCCAAAACAATTTTGGGATCAAGATTTGTTGTGTGATCTTTCTATGCAATAGGTGGCCGAGTGCTTTACATTCCTTCTACTAATAAAGTGATCATTGGAAGAGATGTTATTTTTTATGAGGAAAATTATAAGGGAAGCTCCCTCAAGATCCTGCTTACAAGACAAAACACAATGGAAAACACGCTATGGAACAACCACCCAATCAAGTAGAAGCAACCAATCAACTCTAGAAGCTTCACCCCCAAGCCAAGGAATAAGAAGCATGAAGATAGAGTGAAATCCTGGAAATGAATCAATGATCACAATGAGTAGTAGGGCGAGTTTGGCCTCAATATATAGAGCCAAAAGCAACTTCGGCACATACCCATGCATAGCCCTAAGTTCCCTATACACAGATTCATCTAGAATAGAGTCCTAAGCATGGACCAACTATTTATGCTCAATTCACATACCTTTTATGTACAACATTATGCTGAGATTATTTATGATGATGATGATGATGATGATGTACAACATAAAATGCATGCAATGGAATACTACCTATTCCTTCAATCCTACACTCTACATCATTAGCAGTATAGATTGATCTTTTTGCACCTAGATAAGGCATGAAATTAGTGAAAGAGTTCCTAGAGCCAGACATATGGGAACTAGCCCCACTATCTATCCACCAGACTTCTTCATTCTTAAAAAAAAAGATGAAAAAGTAGACATCATTAATGAATCCTCTCTTTTACTCTCAACACCCTCACACTCATCCTCATTAGTAAGGTTAGCTTGCTTAGATTGGTTCTTCTTCTTGAAACAGTTTGATGCATAGTGTCCTTTCTTGCCACAAAAAAAACGCTTGATCTTTGACAGTTTCTTCTTGCCACTGGATGTTGCAGCTTGTGAGGACTGATCCTCACCACATTCTTTGGCTTTGTCCTTCTTGAAGTGTTGTTGTCCTTTGTCCTTGCCTCTTGACTTGTCTCTGATGAAGAGTGTTTTGTCATCTCCACCATCTTTCAGTGAAAGTCTGTTGATCCTCAACATCTTGTCCTCTTGCCTACTTTCTTCAGCAATAAGAACACCTTGCAGTGTCTCCAAGTATGGAAGATCCTCCCTGACAGCATAAGTCTGCACAATATTGTCATACTCATCTCTTAGTCTATTTAAGACTACTTGAGCAAGTTCAGTGTTCTTAAGAGCATCACCAATACCAACTAACTCTTGATGAAGATCCTCAACTCTCATGACATATGATGAAGGACTTTCATCTACTCTCTAATAACTTAGAAAGATTTTATTTCTAAGTGTAAGCAATCTAGAAGTATTCTTGATTTCATAGATTGTCTTTAGAGTATCCCAAGCTTCCTTGGAAATGGTGCATGTATTGATCTCTCTTAACACTTCATTGGTTACATTCATTTTTATAAAATAAAGGGCTATTCTGGTTCTTTTGTGAAATGTTGTAGCTTCATTAGGTGCAGCAGGTTCTTCTTCAGCTCCACTCACAATATCCATTACATCCTGTAGAATCAATAATGATTCCATTCTGATCTTCCACATTGCATTACTGGAAGATGTTAATCTCTCACTGTGCTCCAAGAAATGTGAACCAGATGAAGACATCTTCTCTATGAGAAATTCTAGTAATGATAAAAAATGGAGTTGAAAGGATGTTGCTTGCTATCTCAATCTAGGATCTAACACTGATGCTAATCCAACCTATGAAATCTAGCAACAGATGTGAGAACAAATTCTCAACACAAAAAATCAATCTATCTTGAATTTGGATCTTGCTTTAGTCACAAAAAAGAAGCACATGCAAGCAAGAAGTCTATATCTCCCACGAGTTTCAAAGTATTGATAAACTCTCTAGGAACTTACTTTCAACTTAAACACAGTAATATGTGTGAAATGAAAAAGTCTAAGACCTCAGAACACTCACTTCCATCCAATTCTACTTGATTGACAATGAAAATTGATGAAAATGATGAAAAAGACAAATGTGTGCTCACTTTGGCATATCCCAAAAGTTGAGTACCCTTTCAAACTCTTTGATTGCCTAAAACTCTTCTAAAAACAAATCAAAATGATTTAGAAACAAGAGCAACACATTCTAATCTTCAACACCTATCCAACAAGCTATAGAATATCAAATTTGGATCATTCCTTGAGAAGTAGCACTCATTAATGAGGGCTGATTTCACACGTCTAAGCTCTCTATCTGTACAGAGCTCCATTGGATTAGATCAACCTTGATTTGATCCACTTATGATCCACATGTAGCCTGTCTCTCAGCGAGTTTGAATCCTTCTCCCAAATCTGAGTTCCTGCAAGCAAAAACACTGATGATCTAATGTATACACCCTCACCTCTTCAAAGCATGAAGCTCTGATACCATGTGAAGCTTTTACACGTGTGAACTTCACCACACACCCTACAGGATCTTACTGAGGTGTTGTGATTGCACAAGATTGATCAAATAACAGTATGCTTGAAAAATCTAAGGCATACATCAGATGAAAAAATCTAACTCCTCACTATGAGAAATGAATGTCAGAAATAATTCTAAGTGTTCAGTATGGGCAAAAGAGACTGCTCTTGAGTACAGAGAGAAAATCAATGATGAAAAACTTTTATAGAGAGAGAATGAGTCCAAAACACCAAAATCTCATTATTCACAATATGGCAAAACATGCCAAGCTTTCCCTACATGAGAGAGACTTGAATTCCTATAGTGGAGTTGCATGGAAAGTCCACTTGACTGAACTAATTCACCTACCAAAGATCCACATGTGTAACTGCATGTATGTATGTTGCATGTACTGCATGTCAACTCATAAAACTGCCTAGACAAGTGTATATCACAAAAACCACTTTGCATGTTGCATGCACTGATTGCGTGTGGCTTGCATGCATACAATATGTTCTTGGATCTATATGTTGTCTTCAAAAGCCATGGTCTATGATGTTTTTCTTACTTTCAAAGCTTATGTAGAAAAGCAGTTTTCTTTCAAGTTGAAAGCTTTGAGAAGTGATAGTGGGGGAGAATACACTTCCAATAAGTTTAAAGACTTTTGTGAGAGAGAAGGCATTCAAAGAGAGTTTTCTTGTTCATATACTCCTCAGCAAAATGGAGTTGCTGAGAGAAAAAATAGAACTTTGTGTGAATGTGCAAAAGCCATTATGCTAGAAGCTTTTCTGCCTAAAGAATTTTGGGGAGAGGTAGTTGCATGTGCAAACTATCTTTGTAATGGGCTTCCAAATCTTGCAATAGGAGGAAAAACACCATTTGAGATGTTGTATAAGAAAAAGCCTAAGATAGATCATCTTAGGATTTTTGGCTGTGTATGCTTTGTGCATGTGCCTCTAGAAACTGAAAGAAGGAAGATCCTAGTGCAGTTAAAGGAATTTTTGTAGGATATGCATCCACTAAAAAGCCATACAAAGTATATCTTCCTTCTACTGACAAGAATGTTGTTAGTAGAGATGTGATATTTGATGAAGATCAGAAGTTTAACTTGGATGATGCACAGATCAAGGAGTCTCATGCAAGACCAATCATCAATCTTGATATTGTTCAAGAGTTGGTGAGGCCAAGGCTTGAGGAGGAGCAAATTCAAACTACCACACCAAGAAGATCTACACGAACAAGATTTGAGCCAAGGAGGCTCATATATGATGAAGAAGGAAGGCAAGTGGAAGGTGAAACTTCCTATCATGATCTCTTTATATCAGATGAAGAGCCTAAAGATGTCCAAGAACCTCTTCAATCCAAGATGTGGGTTGAAGCAATGACCCAAGAGTTTGAAGCCTTGATGTCAAACAACACATGGGAGCTTGTGGAGCCACCAAACAACATGCATGCGATTGGATGTAATTGGGTATTCAGAATCAAGTATAATCATGATGGATCTATCAATAAGTATAAAGCAAGACTTTCTGCCAAAGGCTACTCACAAATCAAAGGTCTTGACTATGAAGATACCTTTGCACTAGTTACAAAGATGGTAACAATTCGTATACTTATATGTCTTGCATGTTTTCACAATTGGAGTATGTTCCAACTTGATGTTTCTCATGCATTTATCAATGGTTACCTTGAGGAGGAGATTTACATGGAGAAACCTCCTAGTTTTGTGAAAGAAGGTGAAGAATCAAAAGTTAGTCTTTTGTTCAAAAGCCTCTATGGACTGAAACAAGCACCAAGGTCTTGGTATGCAAGGCTCAACTCCTATCTCATATCACTCAGATTTGTCTAAGTGAATATGAACCTTCTCTGTATTATAAGTTTGTAGATAGTTTTGTAATTATTATTCTCATCTATGTAGATGATATGATTCTTTGTGGAATAATGATAAGCTAGTTGAAGAAACTAAGCATGCACTTGGTAGTGAGTTTAAGATGCAGGATCCAAACTTATATCACTGGAAGTTGGCTAAAAGAATCTTGAGGTATATATCTTCTACCTTAGATTATGGATTATTCTACAAAGGAGAAGATCTAACTTTGATTGCTTTTTCAAATTCAGACTTTGCAGGAGACAGGTTGGATCGGAAATCCACAAGTGCTTACACTATTTTTCTTGGAGGAAACTTAGTTTATTGGCTATCAAAGAAGCAAGCAACTATATCCTTATCATCCTGTGAAGCTGAGTACAAATCTCTTACAACCACAACAAAGGAGGTTTTATGGATCAAAAGGCTACTTTTGGAGCTAAAGTGTTATGGAGATGAAGACCTTCCAATTATCAAGAATGATAACATTTCTGTTCAGGCTCTTGCAAATAATCCAATGTTCTATGCAAGGAGCAAACACATCAAGGTAGCTCATCATTTTGTAAGAGAAAAAGTCATTGGGAGAGAGATCTTATTGGAGCATGTTGGAACTTCAAATTCTGTTGCAAATCTTCTCACCAAGCCATTACTCAAGAATTTCTTTATCAAGATGAGGTCTAATCTTGGCCTAATTTCGAAATCTATGTTGGATAGGAACATATATTTTAAGGAGGAGTGTGAAGATTAGTAAAATATTATCTTCCTATCTCAAGTTTGGGGCCATGTCCATGGTTATTTCCATTATAAACTATGTTGTACATAAAGGTGTGTGAATTTAGGTTGACATGCAGTACATGCAATATTAATGCATGCAGTTACACATGTGGATCCTTGGTAGTTGAGTTAACTGCGTTAAGTGGACTTTCCATGCAACTCCACTGTAGGAATTTGAATCTCTTTGATGTAGGAAAATCTTGGCATGTTTTGCCATATTGTGAATAATGAGATTTTGGTGTTTTGGACTCATTTTCTCTCTACCCGAGTGTTCTAGCATTGATTTTCTCTGTCTACCCGAGAGCAGCCTGTTTTTCCCATACTGAACATTCATTCCTCATAGTAAGAAGTTAGATTTTTCAGTCAAATGTATGCCATTGTGCTCTTGCCATAGATTTTTCAAGTATTTTGTTCTCTGATCAATCTTGTGCAATCACAACACCTCAGTAAGATCTTGTAAGGTGTGTGGTGAAGTTCACACATGCTAAACCTTCACAGTAGGCACCAAGACCACTGTACCATCCGTACGGACCACCTGGACCTACAAATTACGCACCAAATTACAATTCAAATGCATCCACGTAGAGGCCAGGACAATACCAACCAAGGCCAATAGGCCCAGTTTTTCATCAACCTCGATCCTCTGGTTCTATTAACCATCCTACACCACTTTTACTCAACTAGAGTCTTCTTATCCAATGCTGATCGCTCCCCATCCAACACAGCAGCCTTTTGTAGAGAGTCAACATATTGCTACATTGTCTATCACACAAGTTGATTCTAACTACATAGACCAAGTGATTTACTATATAGAAGATACCAATGTGTCTGCTCATCAAGTTGATCCATTTGCACCTTACCAAAATTAATAGCAATAGATGTGTCTAGGCTCGTCTAGTCTTACTGATTCTTTTGTCATCCACAAATACATTCTTCCGATCCAAATAGAGTTACATCCTATCTAGCAAGCATGTAAGGTCTATCTAAACATCATCCGTAGATAAGATCGAGAATGTACCACCTCATATTTGTGTCTTCATTACATCTCTATGACCAAGCAATTGATATCATACCCTTGAGCCAAGTTTTGAGCTACTGCTCAATGGATCATTAGTTTTGTGTCTAGATGACAATCCATATTTTTTATCTGAGTGAAAGTGATCTACGACATATTTGTTATTGCATGCTACGTAAATGTTACATGTTTTGACTTTGTTTTTTATTTTGTAACACTGTAGTTATGGCTTTGTGCCAAGTTTGATACTGGATTGCAAGAGTTTGGTTTAAGAGTGTCATGCAATTCCTTTTGTAGAGTTATCTATTACAATTTTTCATTTTTTCTCTTATTTCAAATTTTGTCCTGTCAACTATGTCGTTTGTTGTTGCTTGTTTGTTTGTTCTATTGTCGTATGGTTTGGTGTGTTTTCTTTTGCAGCCGCACTATAGGTGATATTTCATCAGTAATTTTTTTCTACTTCTACGATTGCAGTATCACATGAATTGTCATTGGGATATCTCTGCATCTTTACCAATGATTTCAACAACTTTCAATAGGAACAAAAAGAGAAGTCAAGGGACTTCACAACAAATGCTCAGTTTGACAAAAATAAAAAACATTTTACCAGACTGCAACCATTGTCCTAGCAAAAGATCCATCTTCTCAACAAGATCGAATATTTGAGACGACACCACCATCGCCATTCTAAATAAGCAGTTGGTTTCACATAAGCAATACAATATCCACACTTTTCCAATTGTCTCACCATGGCCATCACATCATCAATAAAGTGGTATCTTGGACTAGTGAAGGGCTCTCAAGTCACATCAAAGGCAAAAGCTATGTGCAAACTGCAATAGATGACAAGTGTTCCTAGCAAGGCCAACAAGAATGCTTCATCGGACAAATGTACATTGAGCAGTGGTCATGATTGTGTCTCAAGCCCATACTACCTCTGTTCTACATCATCCATTTGACCATCTATAGAGGTCACAAGAAGCACAAGTCATCAACGAGCGAAATCTCATATCCCTACGTAAACTGAAGGAATCTCACGTCAATCAGCGATTGAAGTTATGAGCGTACAACCTCAAGGACAAATGTCGTTTTCAAAAGCAAACAATGATGACGCTTTGGAAAATTGTACACTGAGCATTGGTTATGAACAAGTATAATGTGTGAAAAAAGTACAAAAGGGACCAAGAGTGGATCCTAATCTGATCCTCAAGATGGGTTGGTTGTCAGATTACTTGATCTATCAATCCACTTCAGATTAAGATCAATCTAGATCAATTCTAGACACAAAATCCTAACAAGAACAATCATTAATTGAAGGTAAGTGTACTTTATTGTTTCACACGTGTGAAACACTATCTGAGTATGGACTCCAACCTGAAAATCAAGTACACATTGATTGAACCTCAAAACAATCAAAACAAATGTAGACAAATGGAGAGCCTCACTCAAAATTGCTTCCAAAACCAAGATTGGTGTCTCACATTGACTATGCCAAATGTGGCTCTATATATACAATAAGTGGGAGCTCGTGGTACTGATTATCCCTTTGATCCCACATGTGTGAAGGTGCTTTGTCATATGATGATTCATCATGCAAAACTAACACTTGGACAAAACCTTCTATTTTGAGCACTTTTGGTCCATTTTCCTTCTATATGGAGATCTACTTGGAAATCTTCTAGAAGTCAAAATTCGCCTACTTCAGCTTATTCCACACATGTGAGATGTCCTCTACACATGGGATATGACACCTAACCAAAGGATGTGGCTCATGCAATCAATATATTGATGCCATGTGTCATATGTCTAGAAAACTAGTTTTTGGCCTTTTTAGCCACTAGAACTTGAATTACATCATATGTACAACCTATATGATTATGGTACATGACAAATACACTATTTTCACACATGGGAATAGACTCCACACATGTGTAATCATCCTATATACATGATTTTTGGCCTCTACCAAGCTTATTTTTGCATTTTTCACACTCCTCAAAAATCTAGCTTGGTAAATCTAGCTTGATGGAAAACATGATGATCTTGAACTTGACTCCATGGGCTGAATTGATCTTTGCTGGTTGAAAAGGTGTTAAGATCAGCCAATGAGCTGGATGTTGATCTAAAATCACCATATCCATAATAATGCTTCTTTGATGTTGACATCTTTGATGAGCTTGAGAGCTTTGCACCATCCTAGCACCTCCAAAATTGATCCCTTCCAAATTTCATGTAGATGCTTGACCTTGAGGCTTGCTCCTTCTTCATTTGCATGCTCCTCCATGAGAAAATAAAATTTTTTTATTTATTTATTAGGATCACAAAGATCTAACATCATGTTACCATGATCTAGAGAATTAGACTCATCCAAATTGGCAAGACTATGCATGCTATAATAACAAAGTGTTTGCATCATATCTTCATGCTTGTTTACCATGCTAATCTCAGATCCAATGAGGCTAAATACTTCATTATGGAGATAAGTGTCTTTAGAAGATGATTCACTTACTCTCATAAAGAGTTTACAATTTGCCTCAATACAAATTTTCAAACTATGAGTGAACAAATCACTTTTGCTCTTACATGACTCAAGAGCATACATTTGATGAAATAACCATTTGCTTTCTAATTTATTTAAAATCAATTTCAACCTTTTAAGAACATCATCTATGTTCTCAAGAGAGACTTCATACTCAACTAGTATGGCTTTACTCCAATTTGGAGATGCAATGATCTCACTAAAGCAAATTGATTTATCAAATGACATAAGAGAAGTAAGCATGAGATGCATACCACATGAGATATGCTCCTCTTTCCCTTGAAATGTGAGCCACATGGACTCAGCCATATTTTTTGAGTTTCTTTTTGGACTCACAATTTGAGAAGGTCTCTCCTCCTCAATCCTTGGCACACTTGAACCTTGAGAAGGATTCTCCTCCTCAATCCTTGGCACATTTGAACCTTGAGATGACTCCTTAAGGTCCTCTTCATGGTGCGCCTTTTTTATGGAAATTCGAGACTTCCATGTCTCATAATGATCACAACAAGTATGACCATTCAGTATGCACTTCCTATGATTATCAAGATTACTTATGCTAGAAACATAAGTCCAAAAATCACCACAACTTGGCATGATTTTTCCAATATGAAATCAGAAGATATTTCCATCTAAATTAGGCTAACTACTTGCTTATGGATATAAGTGTCCACTTTCGATGCTTCACTTATTCTCATAAGAAGTTTACAACTTGCCTTTAAGATTGAAAACTTACAATTTTCATCTTTATGAATGAACACATCATTCATGATCTTATTGAAACCAAAAGATCCTACATTATGAAGATATTTTCGATTTCCTTGACTTCATAACTAATGTAAGCTTACAAGGAAAACATATTTTACTATCTTTAAAGGCATCACACTCAACTAGCATTGCCTTAAGCCACCTTTGAGATACAAAAATCCCTTCAAAGCAAAATAGATCTTCATAAGTTGACATGAGAGCATAAATGAAACTATTTTCATTTTGTGATTTATGCTCCTTATTCTTGATTGATTTCTCTTGGATCATAACAATAAGTTTGAACTTATCTAAAGTTCCAAGCAAAATACTTTCCAAGGACATAAAATAAATCCAGGTTACTTTAATGAAAGTGACATCTATCTTTGCATCTTGAACCAAACAATGTACTTCCAAATGAAAAATTTCAAAAGATTTGACATGTGTTGTGATGGACTCTTGAAGACAAATTCTCCAAGCCTCATTCACCTTTCCACAAAGGAAACACCTTTCCTTGGACTTGTCCTTTTTGTATTTGCATTTCGAACTTGAAGCTCCATCCTTCTCCGCCCCCTTGCTTTGGTTCTTCTTGTATGGATTGGTCTTATTTTTGTAGCATCTTGAGAAAATAACCTCCCTTGCCACAAAGGTTGCACTTAGGATCCTTTCTTTCCTTCAATAGGTTGCCACCTATCGATGCCACGTGAATAAAAACCTATGATATGATTCTACAAATGTAATTTGTGACTTTCAAGAGACTATATTTTAACATATTCAATAATCTAGAATGATCTACAAAAGATCTAGCTCACAAACCTAAGAATCAATCTTCACACTAATGACTAGTCACTTAGAAAATTTGCTTTCATCACTAAAACAAAAGCACACAATCTTTGAATCAAATCACAAAAGAAATCAGATCCAATCTCCTATTGCCTCATCAAATACCAATGACTCTTTCTTTTGAAAGTTGAAATGGATATGAAAAGATTTGGCACCTAGATTTTCCGTTTCACTTGACTAGTTCTCTCAACACTTGAGATTCATGAACAAAAGATGGGTTTTATTTCAAACACCTAAAAATCAAACTTAATCACTTCTTTTGGACTCACTCTTGACCCAAATAATCTCACTCTTGAGATTTAGAATGAATTTGATTTGATTTGAAAACAAACTATACTACCAATTTTTCACAAAGCTTAAAAATTAGACAACTAGAGATTCACAAATATCTCAACCATGCATGAATACTCAAATATGGACTCCTCCTCATTCTAGACATCTAATGGGATCACAAATTGACCCTCACACTCTCACAAAGAAAGTTGAATAGAACTAATTTGAATTTCATACATACTATATCAATTTTTGCTCAACAAATTGAATTCAATCAATCCTATTGGATTCCACCAATTACTCTACTTTTAAGACGTGGAATGAAATTCAAAATCAAAAGTTGTGATTTTTCTAACAAAGATATTGTGCTTCAAAGAGCTAATACCACTTAGAAAGATTTGATCACCTAGGAGAAGACAAATTCTTCACCTATAACAACACATAATGAACTTCTAGGTGTTTCCCTCTAAAAGGAATGAACTCTTTAGAAAATTGCATCTCTCTCTACACATTTGCCATAGACACCTTAATGACTATTTTCAAACCTTACAAACACTCAAACAAATTGAGTAGGGTTAAACAATGTGACTTGGATCACAATCTCTTTTCTAGAACTCTCAATTTAAGCCAATCTATGTCAGATTCTACAATAGATTTGCATAGATGCTCTATATGCACTAGAAACTCTCAAAGGTTTCACTTGGAGGATAGATCCAAGGATGTTTTCTAGCAAATTGATGCTTCTAAACTTGACCCTATCACTCTTGAACAAATCTAGACTGATGGTACAATGGAATTCATCCTCTCACCTCGCATATCACTCCTTAATCTATGATTTTTGGTAAAATCACTCTCAACTTCAACATGCACTCAAAAAATCAGAGATAATCAATTAATGCACCTAATTCAAGCTTCAAATTTAATTTCTTGGCTGATCTAATCCAAGAACTAATCAAGGGATTAGATTCACTATAAAAAATGCTTGATTTTGCACTAAAAATCTCTCAAATTGGGTGTGTGAGTCAAATTGTACAAATTTTTGAAATTTCTCAGTCAAAACTAGAGATGTACGGCCTCACACATGTGAAAAGGATTCCTTCAGCCCACAACAAGATCTGGACCAAAAATTTTGAGAATAGCTATCAAATCCAACTCGCTACACAAAATTTGACTAGTTTCCAAAAAACTGCTAATTTTGGCTTTGATTTGGATTAACCCTATGAATTTCAACAAAACCTCTTGTACTAGGCTCTAATACCATGTGCAAAAAGTACAAAAAGGACCAAGAGTGGATCCTAATTTGATCCTCAAGAGGGATTGGTTGTCAGATTACTTGATCTATCAATCTACTTCAGATTAAGATCAATCTAGATCAATTCTAGACACAAAATCCTAACAAGAACAATCATTAATTGAAGGTAAGTGTACTTTATAGTTTCACACGTGTGAAACACTGTCTGAGTACGGACTCCAACCTAAAAGTCAAGTACACATTGATAGAACCTCAAGACAATCAAAACAAATGTAGACAAATGGAGAGAATCACTCAAAATTGCTTCCAAAACCAAGATTGGTGCCTCACACTGATTATGGCCAAATGTGGCTCTATATATACAATAAGTGAAAACTCGTGGTACGGAACATCCCTTTGATCCCACATGTGTGAAGGTGCTTTGTCATATGATGATTCATAATGCAAAATTGACACTTGGAAAAAATCTTCTATTTTGAGCACTTTTGGTCCATTTTCCTTCTATATGGAGATCTACTTTGAAATCTTCTAGAAGTCAAAATTCGCCTACTTCAGCTTATTCCACACATGTGAGCTGTCCTCTACACATGGGATATGATACCTAACCAAAGGATGTGGCTCATGCAATCAATAGATTGATGCCATTTGTCATATGTCTAGAAAACTAGTTTTTGGCCTTTTTAGCCACTAGAACTTGAATTAAATCATATGTACAACCTATATGATTATGGTACATGACAATTTCACACGTGGGACAGGCTCCACACATGTGTAATCATCCTATATACATGATTTTTGGCCTCTACCAAGCTTATTTTTGCATTTTTCACATAATGTACACAAGGTCCCTATCATCCCTTGTCTACATCCATTCCTTCTCCCATTTCCCCCATATAATCAATCTTGAAGTTCATCTCACTTTTCCCATCCATGCTTCAAGAGCTCATTCCCACCCGATCGATCAATCTAAACTTGCTCTAGTTCTCAATTGAAGCACTTCGTGAAGTAGACAAGTCTACAACATCTGCATCATCCCAACGATGTCAATTCAGAGCTCCCGCCGAGGCATTAGGGCTCTTTTTGAACTCAAAAAGAGCTTCTTCCTTGCCTAAACTAATAGTCCTATGTGGCAAGTCACCTTGGGTTGATAGATTGTTAAGCAAGCATCCAATCACTCTTGTGGAACTTTTGTAGATCCATTTCTGGTTCTAAAGTACAGTACTTTCACACTACTTGCTTCCTTACATTTGAATCAAAGCAAGTTTTAGAGAAAATCTCAAGGAGTAGCATTCAAGCATTGAAGAGGGAGAAGGATCAAACTTTTTGGAGCTGATTTAGGCTGTTCTCCCTCCTAAGAGTGATTTAGGTTCAGTCCAAAGCACTTTGCATTTACTCATCATTAAGATCAATTTTTTTTGTCAAAATTGTGATCTTTGTAGCTTCTTGTGCTTAGATAGGAGATTGTTTTGATTCTTATATAAAGGTTCAAATTGATCTTATAAGAGTGATTTAGAGTGGCATTTATGTGCAATTAGATCATCTTTTCTTAGTTTGATTGGATCTCTATAAGCCTTGTGAAGTTTGGATCAAGGAGTCAATCTGGATCATTTTTCTACATCAAGCAAGCTAGTTTCAATTTGTATCTTTTTCAACAGAATTGAGTGAGCTCAGTATCAGATAGCATCTTGTTGAGAACTCTTTTTTTGATTATTCTTAGGTCCCTAGATAGTGAGATAGCTTATACTTGCATCCTTTCTATTGTGTATCCATTCTTAGAGATTCAATCTATTGTTTAGAGGAGGATGGCCTCCATGAATGCTTATCTTTTGGATTCTAGTGATAGGTTGAGCAAATCAAACTATTATATTTGGAAATTAAAAATGAAATCAATCCTTATAATTCAAGATTGATGGATATAGTGAGTGGGGATGAGTGAAAAGTGAAAGATATTGATGTCGACTAATCTCGTATCGAACATGTTGCATTACCTATTAGTGTATCCGACTTATCGGCTAGACCGATCTATCAATCTGTACACCTAATAAAGTTTGTCAGACAAGCAAGGTCTGTTGCATCAGATAAACCAAGGCAGAGAAACATACAAATGTCTCAGCATAATCCAAATGTAGTCCGACAATATCTCCTCAACAATAGAAGGCGCTAAAACGATTGACTACTAATTTAAACTACACAAGTATCCATATGCAAATTTCAAAGTATTGATTCACAACAACACAGAGCAAGGTTTAGGATGTGTAAGTCCAGATATACGTCAATGTAATGTAACAGTGATTCCACAGGTTAACATCACCATTAAGTTCAACACAATCGATTATTTGATCACACAGGCAATCAAATAACCAATGATATTTTAGACAATCTTAGCAATGAATTTACGGTTGCTCGCATACGAGAATATCAAAGCTAAGGAAGTGTCTGACCAGAGTTACAATCACAAGCACATCTGACAAGGTGAGGCTTACCAACTGTCAGAAACAAAAGTACTCATCAAGCAGAAGGCTCATGAAAGCAGAAAGAAGAGAAAGCTTGACGACTCAAACTCTCTCTGTGATCTCCTGAAAAACTCGCACAGAAAGTATCTAAACTCCAGTGAATACCTTGTTAGGTGTACTGTACCAGAACCACCTTCAGAGGCGTCTCCTTTTAATCTGAACATGCATTCCAAGGGTTTTTTTTGTATGTTCCTTCTAACCAGGTGCTCAGAGACGAGCTAGACAACACCCACAGTAGGATCAACCTACAACAAACTCGAGTTTTTTGTGTTTTTCAGCAACATTCAGCAGCGGTCTCAGTAGGAGGAGGGCTTGTAGGACTTGAGATTGCGACAACCTTTTTTTAGAGACCTGTACAAGGTCCGTTCAAGATCATACATCCATATTTGAATGACATTTTATAAGGTTACAGGTGTACTAGTATATAGCTTCTATGAGTTGGATACTAATGGCATTAATGCTCTGCAAAATCCCATTCTGATTCCAAGTCAAGGAAAAATACTCACAGTATAACCTCTACTTCCCCTGCTAATTTTTCTCATCCAGCATCTGAAGTTGCGAAGGTAGGAATGTTGTAAGCCAGGAAGAAGAGCAGTGTTTGCAATGGCTAGATAGCCACTCTAGCTCCTCGTTGTACATCTCATTTGGGACCATCTTTCTTCCCTCACTTGCATTGGGCTTAGAGACAAGCAAGCAATCCTTCTTATGAATATTGCACCTGTCTATTGGCATGCTTCCCCCATCGGAAGAATCTCACTCATTCTAATCGGCCATTACAGCCCACAACGGTACAACTCGGGTTTCAGCCATCGTTGGGCAAACAGATCTGTTCTGCCGCTAGGACTACCTTTTCAACACTACCATCGTTGGACAGTCATTTTTGGGCATCATGGGCATTATTCGCACTGCCCCATCAGGGGGCAAAAAGATAAATTTTAATCAACATTTTCAGGTGTGCAAATCATCTTCTCTACGAGATGGGTACCACAAGGAATTTTTAAGACTAAGAGTCAAAGTGCCCTAAAAGCCTACTCGCACAACTTTATTTTGGACAGAAAACACCTTTTTTCATTCGAAAATTAGGTGTGCGAGTTATTTTTTACGGTTTTTGATAAGTTTTAACCAACTTGACCATTTTGTACAAATGTGTTGACCGAGATTTGACCAGACTCGCACAATTGTGCGAAACCCTTCTCAGTTCTTGCACAATCTACAAAGACCAAAGAAAAGGTCAAATTTTTCAAAACAAATAAAAAAGAGTAAGGCTAGTTTGTGTTCTGATCCAAATCTTTCACATCATTAAATTTTTCCATTAGTAGCTCTTGCATAGTACTCACACAGTACTAGCACAAGTTATTTCTGGAATGAAAAGACCCTATGCGAGTTGCCTACGCTTTGTGCGAGTCATTTCAGAATAGTACATCAATTCTTGAACTTTAGTACCGTTTTAGCACATTAGCAAAGGAAAACCTAGTATCATCCTAGCATCATCCTGAGTCAACTATGCGAGTACTTGCAACAAGGTGTGCGAGTTGTGCGAGTTCCCCAACCTTCAGTCAACTATGCGAGTACTTGAGGTTTGTTGTGTGAGTCATTTCGAGATGGTTTTCACCTCCTTCTGACCTGTGCGAGTCATTTTTTGAGGTGTGTGAGTCATTTTTTCAATTCTGAGTCATTACCTCTACCTTTGTCTACTGTGCGAGTCATTCCAAGTTTGTGTGAGTCATTTTGTTCCCCTGTGCAAGCATTTTCTAGTTCTTTTGGGAACCTTTCAAACTTGTGCGAGTCATTTTGTTCCCCTGTATGAGTCATTTTCTAGTTCTTTTGGGAACCTTTCAAAACCTGTGCGAGTCATTTTGGTCCCTTGTGCGAGTCATTTTATAGTTCTTTTTGGGAACCTTTCAAACCTGTGCGAGTCATCACCAGGTCTGTGCAAGTCATCTTTTCAACCCTGTGTGAGTCATTTTGGCTTGTTTTGCGCAAGAATCCACCCTCAGCTATTGTTAGGCACTGTAGGATATTGTACTAATGGATTTTGGTTTTCCTTATGATATTCTATGAACAACTTTTCATTAAACCAACCATTCGCTTTCCATTGACTGTGCGAGTTTATAAACTCTCAAAATTTTGTTGTGCGAGTTCATAAACCTTTTGAGTCAAGTATGCAGGTACTCACAGTCAGGTTAACTATGCTTAATCCCAGCCACGGTATTTCAGCAAGTAAACCACTCGCCCAACATGAAAATCGATGTGTGGTAAGTTGATCTCCACTCTAATGAAGTGGGCAAGTACTCCCTGAGACCAAACGGTATGACATTTAAAAAAAAAACAAATTACATCAAAAATTCACCTGTATGAATACTAGGAATTTTTTCTATAAGTTCCTTGCTTCGCGGTCCATTTGAGTTGACGAGTCATTCCTTCTCCTCCTTTGCAAGGTTTTCTTGTTTGTCCTCCTCCACTTGTGCTCTTAGCCTCTTGTAGCATTCAGATGCATAATGCCCCTTCTTTCCACAAAAGAAGCATTTCTGCTTTGACTTGTCCTTTGTGCTTGATGCATCATCCTCTTCTTTGGCCTCCTTTGGATGCTGCTTCTTTCCACTGGTCTTCTTTTTGCCCTTGAATGAGAAATTGGCTTTCTCATCACCATCCTACAAAGACAAGAAACTCATTCTAGATTTTGCATGGAGCATCCTACACTCTTCAGCCACTAATACACTGTGAAGTTTTTATATAGTTGGCAAAGTGTCTTGGATGGCAAAACTTTGGACCAAATTTGGAAAGTCATCTCCTAGACCATTAAGAACAATTTGTACAATTCTCCATTATGAATCTTCTCTCCAAAGGAAGCCAACTCCTATTTAGAGACTTGATTATGAGTACATAATTCTATGCACTCTCCTCACTTCTTTTCATGCTTTGCAAAATCTGATTTCTAGGCATGAGAACCCTTGAAGTGTTACTAGATTCATAGATTTTAAAGACTCCCAAGCCTCTTCAGCACTTCTACATGATGATACTTTCCTCAAAAGATCATTGCTCACATTCATTTTCACACAATCAAGTGCTAGCCTAGATCTCTTTCTGTATCTCACTAATTCCTGTGCACCTAGAGGTTCATCTTCATTCTCAATCATCAACTCATAAAGTTCTTGGAGCACCAAAAGTAACTCCATCCTAACCTTCCAAATAGCATAATTTGTAGAATTCAATCTCTCACTAGCTTCTAGAAGGTATGCTCCAGTAGATCCCATCTTACTAGTGACTTCTACAAACAAGAAATAGATTTGATTGAGTTGAAAATCACAAAGGTCTCCCACTTGCAGTGTTTCACTCAAATTTGATTTCTAATCCAACAAATGGACTTATATTTCAGTTCTATCACTCCCTCACAAAGCTGGAATGAAGATAAGATGAAGTGAAAACTACTTTCAAACAAATCTTGCCAAGAAATGGATTTGATTGTCTCTAGAATCTCACTAAGGTCTCTCTCTCTTGTAGTGTTTCACTCAAATTAGATTTCTAATCCAAAAAATGGACTTATAATCTCAGTTCTAGCAGCTCTCACATAGTTGGAATGAAGATAAGATGATGTGAAATCTACTTACAATCAATTCTTGCCAATTTTGGCTATTTTTGGACAATAACATGACTTAATATCCCTCACACTTTTTGATGTACTTTCAAGACCTGTAAATTAAGTTTAGAGGATCTGATTTCAGCCTAGATTAATTAGATCTCATGACCCTATGTCAAATCTTATCAATAGCACTCAATCTTGGTAGCTTGTCCTAAGATTTTCACCAAAAATTACATCAAAAGCTCACAAATTGAATTTCTTTGGATCAAATGAATACCATGCATTAAATGCAGGTTCAGAGGTGCCCACACATGTGGACATTATGAATTTGGACCCCTACCAAGTTTGGGATCAAATCGCCTCACCAAAATTGAGATTCTAGCTTTCTCTCTCAATACTAGTTTTTAGCACCAAAACTTGCTAAAAATGGATTTGCATTAGATCAATGGCTTGTGATGTTCTACTTGGCTCTGATACCATGTGAAAGTACTGTACTTTAGGACCATAAATGAATCTACAAAAGATCCACAAGAGTGATTTGATGCTTGCTTAACAATCTATCAAAAAACTAGTCATCAAAAAGTTGATCTAGATTGGCAATTTGACAAACAACAAGCATTGATCAACATTGAAATCCGAGCCCACACGTGTGTACTACAGGTATTAGTATAGCCTTAAAGCTGAGAAACAAGTAGAAATCAATTTGGTTGCATTTGGATCACAAAAACTCAATGTACGTACTGGAGTAGCCTGAGATTGCCAATGAGCTCCAAAAATATTCTATCTTCTCACTATGGGAGCTTGGAATACATACCAAATTCGACTTCCTTTGTGAAGTTAGGTGGATTTCCAGCATGTAATAAGGAAGTTAACTGAACCTTTTTGCCCTAAAATGAAACCCTAGTCTATTTCCTAGATTCATGCTTGGTAGATAGCTAGTTGGTCTATTTTTCACCTCAAAGCTAGGGTTTAGGTCCTATAAACTAGGAATCACTACCAAAATGACATAACCAACCCTAGGGGTTGACCTAACCTACACTAGAAATATATTGCCACGTGGCATCTTGGCCTCACATGTGTGGAATCCATTTATGTACAAAATTTACATTATACTACATGGTTTTTGATCAAGCTAGATTTGCCAATTTTTGGAAATTCTTCACAAGCTCTTGATCAACTTAGTGGAAATGACATAAGATCACATATATGTAAGCCCTTAAATTGCTTGAGTGAATTGGCACCTTAATGGATGGATCATTACTGCATTTACCAGTATGCAAAGTGATTCAAATACGCAATCCAAAATGAGTTCAAGATTGGCAAAACAAATTTCAAAAAAAGCCCATCAATTGCTTCAATGAATTGCCGCCTTAATGAATGGATCGTTGCTGCATTCAAGATCATTGCTTCTGCCCATGGAAAGCTAATGTGTGGATTGTCGGTGGCTGCTTCATTTAAAATCATTGCCTTGCACCATGGAATGTTGTTGTCTGGATGATTGCAACTTGCAACAACTCATGGAGGTAGATGAAAGAGTCAACATCTGTGGAAAAATGGGTGGACTAGGCTAATCCAAAGATGCGGAGGAATCAAACCTCCACCTTCCAAAGAGTGGGCCTAGATTCCAAGGTGGAAAGTGAGGCCCATGGGGCCGTACTCTTCTACCCTCCTAACTACTTTAAAAAAAGCATTGGTTTTACATAATGCTCCCTTTCTATTTTTAACACTCGAGTTTAGAGAAATTTATTTTTGTAACAATTTGATTGAAAGATACATGAGTGTAAGGACCAGGCCCTACCGTCATCGTAACGCCAAATGTCCGCCAATCAAGGGACCTGAGTCACCCCTAATGGCAAATGCCATTGTGTATACAAAAGTTGTCCACTCTGTGACCAAGGCAGGTGGGTACCTATATAAAGCACAGACGCTTGCCCAATTGCAACACACAACAAGAAAAGAAGACGATTGATCGCGCTCATGACGAATAGAAGGAGAGGGGGAGGGAGCAGAAAAGGGAGATATGGAGATGGATATGGAGACAGAGGGTGAGGGGGAGAGACAACTCTTGAGCTTTATCGCAAGTCCTTGATTGGCAGGGGGCTGATAGCGGCCCTGGATGAGATGGTGATCAAATGCACCATTTCGCCGCTCTTGGCTATGAAAGTGCTGAAGCAATTTGACAAATCCATTACCAAAGCGCTGCGGACAAAGGTGCACTCCAAGATTAGCTTGAAGGGCCATCTTCACGCTTATAGGTACTGTGACAGCGTTTGGAACTTCGATTTGAAGAACGCTAGCTTCAAGACGGACAATGATGACGTGCAAGTAGGGAATCGTGTCGAGATTGTGGCTTGTGATGCAGCCTGTGTTGTGAAATCACAGCAGCTGTGAGCGGCAACAAGTGTTTTGGGGGGAATTCATTAAGTAGGTTTGTGATTGTGTTTCGAGCAATAGAGACGACGGATTAAAGGAAGATGAATTATCGACATCTTTCAAGCAAATTTCTGAGATTCACTTTGTGGTTGCAAATGTGTATATACCTAGTTAGAGAATACGGACTTGAAACAGGCTATTATGAATCATGATATCGGCTCAAAGTTGCTTCTCGAAGTTGCTGAGTCTTTTCTCTCCTCTTGACCTAGAATGAATAGACCCTATGTGAATGAATACTGCATGATTTTGATAATTTGTTTTTCGTTTACACATGGCATGTACTATGTTTCTGTTTTAGTTGAGCCTAGCTTGTCAGACTGGTAACGAGCTTTTTCTCAAAAATATTTTGTGCTTATGAAATCTTAAATGTGCCAGCTACATCCAGTGTTCCATCTTGAAGTTTGCCATAGGTCCACATATATCTGTGTGAACAACATCTGTTTACAATATGCCTCAAAACATGAAAAAACTCCTTTTTTCAAACTTGTTGATGACCAGATTGCAATTATTTTATATTCCACTCCATTCATTCTTGGTTATTTCCATCGTTTGCACTAATAATTGCTAAAATTGAAAAACAATCCATATTGATTTCTTGGCTTGCTACAAAAATTGTACCATGCAACTATGTAGCTCATTAATGCAAAATGCCAAGTTTGGCCTACATAGAACTCGAGCTACATGGTTATGTATTATCTAGTTTGATAAATGCAACTTGCATATAGTCTGTAAACATAGAATTAGCATGATTATGCTTGTAGAAACTCGTGGCAACTCACATGCATTAATTGTAAGTGATCCATAGTGACATGCAAGGCATGTACAAAGTTTAATGGACACATGCATGATGATTTGGACTTTTCTAGTTAGAACTAATACACTTGTAAAAAGTTGGTAGAATTTCATGCATGACAAGTGACAAATGTCACAGACTCTAGATGTCACTTTAGATGTCATTTTGGAATGGATAGATATGGTTCTACCTTGAGCTACCTCAATCTCCATAAATATGTGTAGCTCTCCACACAATCAATGATGAAGAGCCAAAGTTTTGTAGCTATCTCATGCCATTTTGGATCTAAACAAATATTGCTTGTTATCTCTCTAGCTCTCTCTCTCTAGCTCGTGTTGAGGCTAATGCTCATACACTGAAATCTTGTATTTTTATTCATTCTTTGATTCATTGCTATTATATTCTGTTGATTAGCATGCTAGATTGTGGATTAGCCATTTCTTCTGAAGTAGATTTTGTTGATCAATCTAGAATCAGGTTATAGTGCCAATCACAAAGCTTAATTAAGATCAGTCACTATGCAACTTGCATATAGTTTGTAGACATAGAATTAGCATGATAATGCTTGTAGAAACTCGTGGCAACTCACATGCATTAATTGTAAGTGATCCATAGTGACATGCAAGGCATGTACAAAGTTTAATGGACACATGCATGATGATTTGGACTTTTCTAGTTAGAACTAATACACCTGTAAAAAGTTGGTAGAATTTCATGCATGACAAGTGACAAATGTCACATAGACACTAGATGTCATTTTGGAATGGATAGATATGGTTCTACCTTGAGCTACCTCAATCTCCATAAATATGTGTAGCTCTCCACACAATCAATGATAAAGAACCAAAGTTTTGTAGCTATCTCATGCCATTTTGGATCTAAACAAATATTGCTTGTTATCTCTCTAGCTCTCTCTCTCTCTCTAACTCGTGTTGAGGCTAATGCTCATACACTGAAATCTTGTATTTTTATTCATTCTTTGATTTATTGCTATTATATTCTATTACTGCCCTGAGAAAATGCGAAGAGAGAGAGAGAAGAAGTGCGAAGGTTGCCATTTGGAAATGCCAAGCTACCTTTAAGAAGTCATTGGAAAGCATGTCTTATAAAACACTTCCTTCAAAAAAAGTATGTACTTGAAAAAGGATATGTCTTACAGGTTTTAGATAATACTTTGCACACATGGCTCACAATACTTGAATGGACCCAAGTGCATGCCATGGCTCGAGTAAGTGCAAATAGAAGTTACAAAGTCCTTTTAGTGCAGACTACACCATTTAGATATCACTGTAAAGAGTAAAGGTTAGGCATAGCCATATGCCAGAGATTAAGCGACAAAAAAAACCCTCAGTGCCATAAAACATATTCAACTCATACAGCACTGAATGTGACTTATGAATAAACTATAGACAACGACAAAGGCAAAGGCTTAAGATTTAACAGTTTAAAGGTCATAAAATTGATAAATGGCCATAATTGGGTCACCACAGTATATTGAATCTTTAAGTTCTTGAAAAGGTTCAATAGAAATGAAAGAACTCTTGGAGCAACTCATATGAGTTGTGGCTCCACTATCAATATACCAAGATGCATCATTAAAGGATAAAGAGGAGAAACTAGACATCATGAGAGATGCCTCTTCACAACTTGCATGTAAGTCTTCTATGATAAAATTGCTTGATCTTCTTGAGTCTTCTTCTTGAAGTTAGAAGAATGAGTTGAATCATCTTCTACTCCTCCATAGTCTTTGTTCTTTGCTTTGTCCTTTGATTTGTCCTTGGTGAAGGCTTGAGAAAAACTGTTCTTGCTCCTCCCTCTTGACTTGATCTTGGAAAAGTGAGGTTTGCCATAACCACCATTCTTCCTTGAGTGTGTTGATCTTCAGCAGCTTGTTCTTTTGCCTACATTCTTCAGCAATAAGAACATCATGCCGAGCCTCCAAAGATGGTAGCTCCTCCATGATAGCATAAGTTTGCACAACATTTGCGTACTCTTTCCTAAGTCCATTAAGGACTACTTGAACTAGTTCACAGTTCTCTAGAGTATCACCTATGCATGCTATCTCACTGTGAAGATCTTTAACTCTCATTACAAAATTGAAGCACTTTCATCAACTCTTTGGAAACTAGAAAAGATCTTATTTCTAAGAGTAAAAAGTCTTGATGTGATTTTTGCTTCGTGAATGTTTTTAAGAGTTTCCCAAGTCTCCTTGGCTGAGGTGCATGAACTTATTTCTCTCAACATCTCATCAGAGATGTTGATCTTGATGATATAAAGAGCAATTTTTGCTCTCTTCTTGAATCTCTGAGCCTCATCATAAGCTTCAGGTTCAACTTCAATTTCTGATACAACGTCCATTACACCATAAAGAATCAACAAAGATTATATCCTTCCAAACTGAATAGTTGAAGGTATCTAGTCTCTCACTAAATTCAACGAGTAAATCTCCTACAGATGCCATGAATGTGAAGACTCTTGTAAATTGGACAACAAAAAATGGAATTGAATGTGTTGCTTCTCTTTCACTATAGGAACCAAAACAATTGGGTATACTACCAAATCCTATGTAAAATCTTGGAGCAGCTATGTGAGATCTTGCTCACAAAAGAAAACCAATCAACTTGAATTTGGATCTAGCCTCTATCTACTGATGAAGCACTTACAATTCTGATGTCAAATTTTTCACGAGTTTCAAATAAATGAAAAAAAACTCAAGAAACACACATTCAACTCAAAACACAACACTTTGTGTGAAATGATGTGTCTATGACCCAATTCAATCTCAAATTGAGTACTAGAACTGTGAATGATGAATCATGCATGCAATATATTCAAATAAAAAAGTGTCCACTTAGGTTTTGGGTCTCTCCCTACCCTCTTTAAGAGCTTATAACTCCTACCAGGATCATCAAAATGAATTGAAGCCAATTGCACTGGAAAGACGACTCTCCTAGCTTTCCAACAAGCTATAATGTCAATATCTTTGGATCTAACATAGAGGAGATAGAGTCAAGTGATGTATTCTAGTTTTCACACGTGTGAAAAGTCAAAATTTTGTATATCCTCTGTTCTAGACTGAAAATATTAGTTCTAACCTCATTCACCAAAAAACTGTTCAAGAAAAGATAGCAAAACATTGCTAAATAGTTCCTAGCTTGAATTGACAGAAAAATCTTCATACACCTGATGTTATACCATTCAAAGCATGGTATGGCTCTGATACCATGTGAAAAATCCAGCAACTTCACATGTGTGGAAAACTACTTCACATGTGTGGAAAACTACAACACATGTGTGAATGATCTTGACCATGCTTTGTGGTGGCACACAAATCACCTGTAGAGCAATCCTGCAATCTATCACAAGATCTGAGGCTAGAGCACAATCTAGAAAGCTACAGATCAAAACAAAGCAACACAAATAGAGATAATACATAAACAAAATAATGTATGAAGCATGCCTTCTACTCGAGTTAGAGACAGAATATCAAAACAAGCAAAATAGCATGAGATCAAGTTTTGACATTATGTCATTACCAAAGCTTGATTCTTCATTAGATATGAATGAGAATGATATGTACATATATAGGAGAGCCAAAATTCGTGGTACTCCTTGCATTTAATGCAGTCCCTACACCTAATCAAGTGTAAACTACTACCATATTGACACCTAGCAGCTTGCATGTTGAAATTGCACCTAGCTCCTACCTACTTTGTCCAAATGTCAAATAATCAACTATGAACCTACAAAACTACATGCATGTGTCAAATAGTGTTTGCATGTCTTGCATGTGACTTCCCTAGATGACTTGGACATGTGTAGAACATGTATATTGACTTGCATGTTGCATGCAGTGATTGCATGTTGCATGCATGCACACTAACTGATTTTGCATGTCATCTAGTTTTATGCATGTCATCAAATCTAGATCTACCTAACTCAAACTCGCCCTAATCTACAAGGTCATGTGCTTAATTCACATACCTTTGATATATACAATGGAACAAAGTGAAATATGACCATCTAGACATTGTGCATGTCATGTAGCTCGAGTTTGTACATATTAGAGAATAATATTGACAACCTGTAAATGCACAATCAAGATGATTTCCCTCATCAACCCCTATAGACAAGTTGGATAGCTTTTTATTCTTCACAAGCGCCAAATTTTAACAGATTTTCTGCTTGGGAGGATCCTTTTACTAGTTATTCTTCTTACTTACAGGTTGTGTTTGTGCTTTGCCTGTCAACAGAAACTACGGGCACTTGTTTTAGATTATCTATCTTGTTTCAGAGCCCAACTCAGGCAGAGAAGATTGGTTATCATTGTAGTATTGTCTTGCCTATCAGAGGACACTCAGATTTGTCAGTCTTGCACTGAAGCACATGCATAAACAACCACAATCAGTCAATCATGCATGCCAAAATGTTCAACCATCAAATTGTTGAATTTCACATGTGTGGATTGTCTACAACATGTACTTGTAATCTCCTAAGGTGTGTAGATGCACCAAGATGACTAGATTGAGATTCAAGATCTATCTTTGATTCTATGGCAAAAACACACTACTACATGCATTTAATCACTTCCAACTCTCACTCACACGTGTGGGAAGTGTTCCAAAAGTAGTCTAAGTAAAAACAAGTTGCTCTCCTCGGGTAGAGAGAGAAAATCATCAATAGCTCTCGGATAGAGAGAGAAAGCTAGAAAATCACTTACACTCAAAATCCACTCAATCTCAAAATCAATTAGATCCAAATGAGAAGTACAATGATACTAATAGATCCATGAGCTACCACAATACTCAATCATGATTGGACCACACTTTTGCCACCTCTTAATCCTATTGGACCATTGATCCATTCACCTCTAGATTCTATTGGACATTTTCAAGCAAACCTCAAATTCTATTGGACCACTCATGGTTCCACCTCTAAATCCTATTGGACCTCTTAAACTTCATAAAAAAAAAACATTACACTTGTCTACACTCTAATTGGCACAAGTTTGGCCTCCTACTCTATTTTGGCTCAATAGTGGCATTACAAGTGGAAATGGATAATTTGCCATCTATGCCAAATTTGACCCTATCAAGATCCTACACCTAAATGCTTGACTATGAAATTCTATGAGACCCCTATATCAAACATTTTTATTTACTTTACAATTCTCCACACATGGGAACATCCTCCACACATGTGAGATTCACTTACAAACTTCTATCATAAAAAATACCAAGCTAGATTTTTGCCAATTTCTCACACAAATCAGCATACAAAATCATTGAACAATGATTGAAAGCCTACTCTAATGCTGCAAAAATGAGTTACAATCAGATCCTTACAACTAAAATAAATCTACACATACATTCCACAAAACAAAAACAATAAATGAACTAAACTAGACAGCATTTTAGAAGTCCAAGAATCAAGAAACCAACCGGTTTTCTGATTCTTGGACATCCCAAGAACATCAAAAATAGGGTTGTAATGGGATATGCAAGAATTACATCACAAACCCAACCTATTTAGTTTACCTGAATGCTGATTCCTACATTAATCCACAAACAAGAAATGAAATCGAATCCACTCTAAGAAAGCAGAAAAACTAATCCACTCCACTATCCACAACCACACACAAAGGATGGAAGGGCATGATCATAGGAGCATCACTCAAGAAAACTACCATAATCAAGGAGCTTAGTGCTGTATCAAACTCGTGGAGGCTCTTCTCATTTGGACATGGAGTAGATACAATGCATAAAAAGCTCATCTTCTCAAAGAGGAAGTCTCTTAAATAAGCAAGAGAGCTCCTTAGGTGGCATCCTAGTGGCATTTCCACATTTCACAAATAACAAGTGGAATTATGCTCTCCACTAGAGGTCACCATCAAAAGGTGGCTCACTCTACTTTCTTTAAGAGGGGTCTACTTGCATTTATTACTTTGCCTAGAAATACTAGTTCCTACATGGTCATTCCATATTCTGAGATTCACCACGAGGCTTACACAGTTCTTGCTTGTCATTACTGACAAGTATTCCTTGGCTCTCATACTCGGCTCTCAGTCTTCATTCGTCTCATCTTCTCAGAGACCTCCTCGGTCTAAGGTGAGAGGTGCACTTGGTTAGCTCTGGTCAAGTATTTTGGAGATTCGTCAGAATCAGCCAACATTTGTGTTTTTTGAATTTTTATAGGATCTGACTGTTGGTAGTGCTTTGGAAGTTTTGATGGATTCTTGGTAGTAGATCCCTCAGTCAATCTGATGATCTACTTCTTTTTTGACTCTATCAAGATCTGGATCGTCCTTGGATTCTGATGGATTTCCCCGATTCTGTCAGATCTGGCTGAATCTTGATGGATTTAGCTTGAATTGGCTTGATCTCCTTAGATCTAGCAGTGATGGTTGAGCATGTTAGCTTTTTGTAATGTGCCAACCCCAATCTGGATCTGTCCTACTGTGGTGGCCAGTACTTGTGCAACCGGCTACCGTTGATGGGTGTGTCGAAGGGCTTTCCATCAAGCTGTTCTAAGTTCATGGCCCCATGATTAAGAATTTCCTTGATCCTATAAGGACCTTCGCTCGTAAATTTTAACTTCTTATTGATCACCTTGGTTTTATACATCAGGACCAGATCTCCTGAATGAAAATCCTTCTTTTGTAATCTGCGATCATGCCAAGCCTTGCATCTTTCCTTTTCAGCTGCCAGTGCATGCACAGCTAGTAAGCGTGTTTCATAGAGTTTATGCAGAGCTTCGTGGCGTAGCTGTAGAGATTTGGACTCATTAAGACGTTGCGTAGTGGAAATCCATAATGAAGGAACTAAAAACTCTACTGGAATCACAGCATCCTGACCATATACCAATTGGAAGGTTGTTTGATCAGTGCTCCATTTATATGCTGTCCTGAATGTCCACAATGCAGCATGCAACTTGTGTTCCCAATCTGATCTACTAGCTTCAACTATTTTCGTGAGCACGCCACACAAGATCTTATTGGATGATTCTGCTTGCCCATTACCATGAGGATAATAAGGCATACTTGTTTTGTGAATCACGAAGAATTCCTCCAACAGGACCTTGATGGTTGTTAAAAATTCACAATTCTAGCTTGACTAGTTTTGGTCATATGACTTGTAAATAGTTAGATGGTCATGATGTGGCTTGTCACACGTGCCAAATAGCATAGGATTCCATTCATAAGGATGTTCTCAAGTAGACCTAAGTGTTAGAACCTTTGGAATGAGTCCAAATTATGCTTAGATACAAGGGAGAAAAAATAGGAGCTATTTTTGGTAGTTTTTGCATTGTTGAGGGATCTCCAAGATTCCAACCCTAACTTGGTAGGGATGAAAGATCCACCAAAATTAGCACTAGGGATAGGTTTAGGGCTACTCATACCTGCCCAAAACCGTGATGGATCATGTATATATAGGTGATGATATCTCACCAAAATCAATCAAGCAATTTCATGTTTTTTCTCTCATAATGGTGCAATTGCTCTCTATGTTCATAATTGTTTGAGTACTTGTGATTACTAATGATTATAGGATTGAATATAGGTCTTGTGTACAGTACTCAGACTGTGGGAGGCCGTACTTTCACACGTGTGAAGCCTTCTTCAAGGATTTGGGCCATTTAGTGAGGTTCAAGCATAGATTTTTGATGGATTTTGATGGTTCAACTTGTGCTAATCTTATGAAATCATAATCTATTGTTTCCCTCATCATTTCAAGTGTTTTAGGATCCTTATTTGCTGTAATTTTTACATGGTATCAGAGTCTAAAGGCTGAAATGAGCTAAATCCTTGGTTTTCATTCAATTTGATCACAATTTTTGATCTAAATCTTGTGTAGATTGGATCTTAGCATCTAGTATTGATTCTAGAACTCAAAGTGAGTCAAATACATTGGAGATTGATGTTGTGTGACTTCATTTTCAGGTGTTTAGGTGTCTAAAACCAGAGGCAAAGTTGAATTCAATTCACATTACCAAGATAGCAAGTTTTGCTTGCTCCAAGCATTGATTTCTAAGCGAGTTTTGGAGATGATTTCATAGAGGAGGCTTTCTAGCATTCAAGGAGAGGGAAGATCAGAGTTTTGGGGACTCTTCAAGGCTGTTCTAAGGTGTAGTAGGCACCTCCTAAAGTGATTTAGGTTCAGTCCAACCATTGCTTGACTTATGCACCAAATTAGATCAATTTTTCATCAATTTTGATCATTTTTTGCTTGTGATTGGATAGTAGATTGTGTTGCATCCTCATTAAGTTCCATTTAGATCTTTTACAAGTGATTTTGGAAGTATATTAGGTTGCTAAAATTCACTCTTGATCAGATCATTTGGAAGCTTTAATGTTCTTTATAGAAAGAGGGGCAATTCTACTAGTATTGTCTACTTCAATCAAGCAAGTGCATTGTTTCTAGTATTCTATGATTTGATTTTGTTAGAAATAATTCTTAGATCTTTATAGGAAGTCTATTACTGATCTTTTCAGGTCCCTAAGAAGTGGGATAAGGTAGACCTTCAATCAAATCAATAGAAGTAACCTTCATTTGTGTCAAGTCCTTGATTAGGAGACTAGATGGCATCTATAAATGCATATCTTTTGGATACTAATGAAAGGCTCAACAAAACTAACTATTCCATATGGAAAGTTAGAATGGAATCCATCATGATCATGCAAGATCTGATGGAAATTGTAAATGGTAAGGAGGGTGAACCTATTCATCCTCAAGAAAAAGCCAAATACATCAAGAGGTGCAATGTTGCACTACATTGCATAAAAATGAATGTTGCAAATGAACTCTTAAGAGAGGTAGGAGATTGCACTTCAGCTCAAGATGCTTGGGAGACTTTGAAAAAGGTCTATGAATCCAAGAACCAAACTAGAATGTTAGCTTTGAAGAATCAAATCTATAGAAGCTATCAAAAGAAAGGAGAGAGTGCACATACTTTTGTCCTAAGAGTAAAGGAATGGAACAAAGAGCTAGTCTTTATAGGTGATCCTATCAAGGATGAAGAGCTTGTTCAACTCATATTGAATGGACTAAGCTTTGAATTTGACAATTTGGTTCAGGGATATGCAATTATGGGTAAGCTACCCATACTTGAAGAACTCCAAGGCACACTCATGGCCGAGGAATCAAGGAGCCAAATGCAAGAGAGGATGGATAGGCTTTCCATCCAAGGTGGAGATGACCAAGCTCTCTTCACCAAAGGCAAAGGCAAGTCCAAAGGCAAAGTATTAACATTCAAGAAGTCTACAAAGCTTGAGGACCCTCAAAGGCATCTCCATCAACCACCAAAGTCAAGAAGGACAAATCAAAGGTGAAGTGCTACTATTGTAGCAAGATGGGGCATTATGCCTCGGAATGCTTCAAGAGGAAGCAAGATCAAAGCCAAGCCAACATGAGCAAAGAGGAGGAGGAGGAGATTTCACATGAGGACTCTCTCATGATGTCCATATTTTCTTCAACAAGCTTCAAAGGAGAAGATCCTTGGTGGATTGACTCGGGTGCTAGTTCACACATGACTAGTAAAAGGGAGTTTTTCTCTTCTCTCTTATCTTATGATGGACCTATAAAGTCTATCTATACAGCAAATGATGAAGCTTGTAAGATTGAAGGAGTTGGTAGCATTCCCCTTTGCTTAGGATCTTCCAAAAAGATCAACATAGAAGGTGTTTTGTACATTCCTACAATAACAAAGAATCTACTAAGTGTTGGCCAAATGGTAGACAATGGTTTCAATGTTGACTTTGCTTCAAATGAATGTTTCATCAAGAAGAAGGGTAAGATAGTGGCTAAGGGCACTAGACTTGGCAAACTTTATAAGTTGGATGCATTTGTGGATACTAATGTTGTCATGTTGGCCGAGAAGAGCAAGATATCTACCTTTACTTTATGGCACAAAAGACTTGGACATGTCAACTCGGGTTCCATGGAGGCTATGATCAAGGAGGAGTACGCTTTAGGCCTACCAAGGTCTATTGGGAAGGAAGACAAGGTTTGTGAAGCTTGTGCCTTATCCAAGGCACATAAGAAGGTGTTTTCTAACTCCATCACAAAGTCATCTCATCCTCTTAAACTCATACACTCGGATGTGCACATTGCTAGCACCAAATCTAATGGAGGTTCATCCATGTTTTTAACCTTCATTGATGACTACTCAAGATATTGTTGGGTGTTCTTACTTTCCTTCAAGTCTCAAGTATTTGATACTTTTGTAAAGTTCAAGTTGTTTGTGGAAAAGCATCATAATCATAGCATCAAGATTCTTAGAAGTGACAATGGTGGAGAATTCATCTCCAATGAGTTCAAGGCCTTTTGTGAGGAGGAAGGGATCAAGAAAGAGACTTCTTGTCCTTACACTCCTCAACAAAATGGAGTTGCTGAAAGAAGGAATAGAACATTATGTGAATGTTCTAAGGCTTTAAGATTAGATGCTTGTTTGCCCAAATCCTTTTGGGGTGAGTCTCTTGTATGTGCAAACTACTTGATGAATAGGGTGTCTTGCAAAGCCATTGAAGGCAAAACTCCTTATGAGATGTTGTATGGAAAGAAACCCAATCTTAATCACTTGAAAGTTTTTGGGTGTATATGTTATGTGCATGTGCCATTGGAAACAAGAACCAAGGAGGATCCATCTTCCACAAGAGGGATCATGCTTGGATATGCAAGCTCAAGCAAGGGCTACAAAGTCTATCTCCCATCCTTGAACAAATTTGTTGTTTCAAGGGATGTCATCTTTGATGAACATCATATGCATATGCTTGAAGAAGGCTCAAGTGCTCCAACAATCAAGAAGAAGATGGCCGAGGAGCAAGATCTTGGTTTTGAGGAGGAGCTCATGGAGGAGCAAGCACCAAACCCACCTATCACACCAAGGAGATCTTCAAGGGCAAAAGTGGAGCCATCAAGGCTCACATATCAAGGCAAAGGACAGCAAGTTGAGAGTATCTCATCCACTTCTTATGCTTTATCTAGTTTTGAAGAACCGTCTAATGTTGAAGATGCATTGAACTCCAAAGAATGGTATAAAGCTATGTTGGATGAGTATGATGCCTTGATTGAGAATGAAACTTGGTTGCTTGTTGAGAGACCTCAAAGGAATGTAATAGGATGCAAGTGGGTCTTCAAGCTTAAGTTGAATGCAAATGGGAGTGTTAACAAACATAAAGCAAGATTAGTTGCAAAAGGTTATGCTCAAGAGAGAGGGATAGACGATGAGGAAACTTTTGCACCCGTGGCCAAGATGGTCACAATAAGACTAATCATTGCACTTGCATCACATTTTGGATGGATTCTATGTCAAATGGATGTCTCTAATGCTTTCTTGAATGGTTTTTTGGAAGAGGATATCTATATGGAGCAGCCACAAGGGTTCATCAAGCATGGAATGGAGAACAAAGTATGCCATCTCCAAAGAAGCATCTATGGCTTGAAGCAAGCCTCGAGATCTTGGAATTCAAGACTACATTGCTATCTTATTTCACTTTATTTTGTTAAAAGTGAATATGATCCCACTCTTTACATTAAGTTTGATGATGTTGGTATTGTACTTTTACTCATTTATGTAGATGACATCATCATTAGTGGAAATAGTGTTGATGGTATTGAAAAAATCAAAATAGATCTATCCTTAGAGTTCAAGATGGTAGATCTAGGGTTTCTTCACTTCATCTTAGGCATAGAAGTACTTAGAAGGTCTGATTTTATCTTTATAAGTCAAGTAAACTATGCTCAAAGTCTTTTGAAGAAGTTTAAGATGGAAGTATGCAAAAGTGTTGACACACCAATGGAGCAAGATGTAAAAGTGCCAAATGAAGATGATGAAAGATCCTTCATGGACATCACTTTGTTTAGGCAACTTATAGGTTCCTTAATGTGGATCACTATAACTAGACCAGATCTTAGCTTTAGTGTATGTAGGTTGAGCCAATCCATGCAAAAGCCATTGAATATCCATTGGAAAAAGGCTAAGAGGATTCTAAGATACATCTCGGGTACATTGGATTTTGGGATTCTATATAGAGGAGATGTGATTAACCTTCATGCATTTAGTGATTCAGATTTTGCAGGGGACAAGAGGGATAGGAAATCAACAAGTGCCTATTCAACTTTCATAGGAGAAGGTGTGGTTTCATGGCTTTCAAAAAAGCAAGAAACTATATCTCTATCTTCAACCGAGGCCGAGTACAAAGCTTTGACAACCACTACAAAGGAGGTACTTTGGATCAAGAGATTATTGGTGGAACTAAAGATCATGGATTCAGAGGAGGCACCAATTATCTACAATGACAATATATCAGCCCAACACCTTGCGTCTAACCCAATCTTCCATGCAAGATCTAAGCACATTGAGATATGCCATCACTTTGTGAGAGAAATGGTGCAAGCCAAGGAGATTGCTTTGGAGCATGTTCCAAGCAATGAATGTGTAGCTGATCTACTTACTAAACCACTTCAAAAGACACCTTTTATGAAGTTCAGATCATCACTTGGAGTGATTAGTAAAGCAATGATTGAACCAAGCTAGATAGTGAGGAGGAGTGTTAAAAATTCACAATTCTAGCTTGACTAGTTTTGGTCATATGACTTGTAAATAGTTAGATGGTCATGATGTGGCTTGTCACACGTGCCAAATAGCATAGGATTCCATTCATAAGGATGTTCTCAAGTAGACCTAAGTGTTAGAACCTTTGGAATGAGTCCAAATTATGCTTAGATACAAGGGAGAAAAAATAGGAGCTATTTTTGGTAATTTTTGCATTGTTGAGGGATCTCCAAGATTCCAACCCTAACTTGGTAGGGATGAAAGATCCACCAAAATTAGCACTAGGGATAGGTTTAGGGCTACTCATACCTTCCCAAAACCGTGATGGATCATGTATATATAGGTGATGATATCTCACCAAAATCAATCAAGCAATTTCATGTTTTTTCTCTCATAATGGTGCAATTGCTCTCTATGTTCATAATTGTTTGAGTACTTGTGATTACTAATGATTATAGGATTGAATGTAGGTCTGGTGTACAGTACTCAGACTGTGGGAGGCCATACTTTCACACGTGTGAAGCCTTCTTCAAGGATTTGGGCCATTTAGTGAGGTTCAAGCATAGATTTTTGATGGATTTTGATGGTTCAACTTGTGCTAATCTTATGAAATCATAATCTATTGTTTCCCTCATCATTTCAAGTGTTTTAGGATCCTTATTTGCTGTAATTTTTACAATGGTCTCGTTGATGAAATGGCTTTCGCGATCACTGACTAGTTCCACCGGGCACCCCAAGCGCACAATGATATTTTTATAAAGGAACTTGGCAGTGGTCCTAGCATCAGCTACTCTTACTGCCTTGGCTTCGACCCATTTGGTGAGGTAGTCTGTGGCTACGATTATGTATCGAGCCTGGGAACTCCTTGTTGTAGGGTGAATTGGATCAATATAATCCAATCCCCATTTTCTGAACGGTGTTTGGGCTAAGACTGGGTGCAGTAGATCATAGTTCAATCTCGTTGGTTTCCTTGCCGTTTGGCACACATCGCACTTTTTCAAGTATTCCTCCTTGTCTTTATGAATCGTTGGCCACCAACATCCTGATTGTAGGATCTTGCAAAATGTAATGTCAGATGCAAAATGACCTCCACCCATGCCTTCATGTGAAAGCAAAATGATCTGGGTGGTCTCATGAGGAAGAATACACCATCAAAGAATTCCGTCTGGACCTCTTCGGTACAACTGGCCGGAAATCAGCTGATAAGGTCTAGCCTTCAAGATCAATTTTTGATGTTCCACCTTTGGTAGTGATTTTTTTGGTTGGCTCCGCATTAGATATTCAACAATGTTGGCAGCCCATTCTGGTACTATATTTATGTAAAACAAGGCAGCATCTTCTAGATCATTGTCGGGTTGGGTTGCAATCTCCTTTCCCTTGATTCATGACACATGATCTGCCATGTAGTGTTGTTTTCCCTTGCGAACTACTATCCGAAAATTAAATTCCAACAACAAAAGGAGCCATCTGGTGATTCTCCTGGTGTTGCAAGTTTTATTAACGAGATATAGCAAGGGTTGATGGTCCGTATAAAAAGAAAAATGTGTGGCCATCAAATAGTGTCGAAAATTCTTAACTGCATAGATCATTGCCAGTGCTTCTCGCTCTGTGCTTGAATAATTCATTTCGGTATCACTGAGTTGTCGGCTTGTAAATCGGATTGGAAAATCTTTTTTGTGTTCACCTGGTTGGGTTAAGACTGCTCCAACTGCATACTTCGATGCGTCCGTATGCACGTGGAACTCAATGGACAAATTGGGTGGTCATAGGATTGGTGCTGAGGCCAATGCATCTTTAATCTTCTGGAAAGCCTTTAGAGCTTTCTCATTCCAATGTGGATCCGTTGTGAGCTTGTAAATTGTTCTGGCTAACTCCGCAAAATCAAGAATGAAGATCCTATAATAGTTAGCATGACCCATGAAAATGTAGACCTCGTAGATCATCCTTGGTGGTGGTAGATCAACAATGATCCTGATCTTTGATAGATATGTGGCGATCCCGTGTCTTGACACTATATGGCCGAGTATCAAGCCATGCGTCATCCAGAATTCACATTTTTCTGGATTTAGGGAGATCTGGTATTCACGGCATTTTTGTAGCACCTTCTCCAAATTGGATAAGTGTTCTGAATCTAGTCCATGCACGCACAGATCGTCCAAGAAAATTTCCAGAAATTTTTGCAAATAATCTTTGAATGCCGCCTACATGACTCGTTGGAAAGTGCTTGGGGCATTGCAAATTCTGAATAGTTAGAATTAAAGAAGAATCACTATGTTACTGTACTGTGGGTCCTATCAGTGGATAAGGATCAGTTGGCCTCGCCACGAGGCAAGTCGATGGGACACACGTCCCACCAACGGCAACCTGGGGCATGTACAATGTAATTTCATTTTGAGAAATACAGTTGCTATGTGAGCTTGCTGTGGAGAGTGTTTTTTGTCTGTGTTACTATGTAGCATGATATGTGTTCATGTGCAAAGCAGATTCTAAGTTGGTATCAGAGCCATACAGGGAGTGTACACAGTACAACATCGCCGTTGAAGAGAGCTTCGGGAGAACTGTCTTCTGAGAGTTCGGGGTTTACGGTGGGTTGAAGACGGAAAGAGAAGCACTAGTGCACGGTTTCTAGTTTATAGAGGCTTGCTAAGCTCAGTAGAGGGATTATTAGCCTGTGCATAGCATCAGACAGGGAAAAATTTGGTGAAAAATTGACAATTTTGAAGCCAGCTGAAAATTGAAACCGGGTTTGGGGTTACGATTTTTATACATAACTGATGATTTCTTCACTGTTTGTGCACCATTTTGGATGCCGTAAGAATAGAAAGGAAGCTAATCACATTGTCAACTAGCCATGGAGAGATTTTGAAGTTTAAGTCTCCAAACAGTTAACCTAGCAGATTTGCGACAAAATGGTGAAAAAAGCCACTTTGTCAAGTTGAGCTAAAATCACCGTTTCTCCATGGAATTTCTTGACTGAACACTCTACAGTCTTGGAATCAGTAGGGCGATCCTGCTCCAGGCCTAAGATCGTGCTCAAATTGATCCACAGGCAAATTAGATCAAGAAAATTTGCGTGTGGAGAGGCGCGGCCGCAGACAAGGAGGTCGCAGGCTATTCGCGCATGGAACCAGAGTGAGAGCATAGCGTCTGGAAGGCCATAGCGATTGTAGGAGCGCGGTTCAACGCCCAGATGCAGTTTGGACCTTTGGATGAGGTGTCAAATGCATCGAAGGTCCAGAACTTGTGATGGGAGAGAAACGTGGACCACAAGATTTGCTTCAGCCATTGGATGGGCTTTGAACAGGGCCCTGAAGAAGTGAAGTGCATTTTGGCCTTCAACTTCATTAAAAATTTTCATACTAAAAGTTGAGTTGGGTTTCTTCACAAGTGAAGAGTGAAGTTTCTTCAAGGTGAAGAAACAGTTCAAAAACTAGAAAAGTCCCTATTTTTGGGTCCTTTGCCCGTTTTGACCCAAACGAAAGGCTATAACCTCCAAACAAAGGGCACTCGGACTGTACCTGCAAGTATGGTCCAGTAAAACTAAGAAGAAAGACAAGTGCTTCCATTGTGGTAAAAAGGGCCATTGGAAGACTGAATATCGCAAATTCCTGGCGGAACAAGACAAGGGGAAACCAAAACAAGCAGGTAACCTTGTCGATGAGGGTGAGATTGAAGACTCTAGCATCTTCATCTCTGCATTGTCATCTAATCAAGATGATCAAGCATGGTATATTGACTCGGGAGCCACAAGACACATGACAGGTAACAAGAATTGGTTTGACCTTCCGAGTGATGAACATGAGGATACATCTCAAGATACTACTACTCAACCTCAGGAAACAGGTTGGAGAGGTAGGGACAAACCTTTTGGTGCAAGAAGGATTGAAGTTGCATGTGACAAACGCACCTGACAGGAAGCTCCCTAAGTGGTTTGAGAGATTGTTGGAGAGCCGCGACATAGATGACTTTCTACGATCATCTAACTAGGTAGAGCTACGAAGATCAACAAGAGAGAAGACACTACCTGAAAGGTATGAAGCAAATTATGCTCTCTTATCCAGCATTATTCAAAGCAAAGAACCTTCGACTTATGGTGAAGCGAAAGATGATGACATTTGGGTCAAGGCCATGGGAGAGGAGATGGAGTCAATTGCTAAACATAGCACATGGGACTTAGTAGAACCACCAGTTGGCAAGAAACCCATTGGTTGCAAATGGGTATACAGGACTAAGTACCATGTAGATGGAAGTACAACAAAGCACAAAGCAAGATTGGTGATCAAAGGGTACGCACAAAATAAAGACATTGACTATGAGGAGGCCTTTGCACCGGTTTGTAAGTGGAATACTCTATGTCTACTTATTGCTTTAGCTTCACATTTTGGTTGGCCTTTGTATCAGATGGATGTGAAATCTGCTTTTCTAAATGGTGAGTTAGAAGAAGAAGTGTTCATGGATCAACCTGAAGGCTTTGTAGCGAAGGGACAGGAAAATAAAGTATGTCGCTTGAAGAAAGCGCTTTATGGTCTTAAACAAACACCACGTGCGTGGTATAGCAGGATTGATGCCTACTTTCATTCAAAGGGGATGTGTGAGAACACATTATGATCCAAATCTATATGTCTTATGCTTTGATGGTATGGTTGCTTTGATTGCTCTTTATGTTGATGACTTGATTATTATGGGAAATAATCAAGAGATGATAGACATGATCAAGAAAGACCTCATGGAACAATTTGAGATGACAGATCTCAGCCTGATGCATTACTGCCTTGGAGTAGAAGTGTGGCAAAAAGGACATGAAGTGGGTTGAACACAGGTGAAGTATATCAAAGAGTTGTTGCACAGGTTTAGGTTGCAGGATTGCAAACCAGTAAACACTCCTATTGAACCAGGTAAAAAGCTTTCTAAGCTTGATGAGTCACAGTCATTTGATGCTACGCTGTATAGACAGTTAGTAGGGAGCTTGATTTACCTTACCACGACTAGACCAGATATATGCTATGTTGTTGGCATTGTAAGTCAGTTTATGGCAGCACCTACGAAAATGCATTGGAAGGCAGCTAAACGCATTTTGCGTTATGTGAAAAGCACTTTAGAATATGGCTTGATTTATAGGAAGCATGATGGTTTACCTGAGTTGTGTGGCTATGTGGATGCGGATTGGGAAGGTGACTATGATGATCGTAGATCCGCCACAGGGGATGTATTCCAGTTTTGTGGTAGTTGCTTTTCTTGGTCTAGTAAGAAGCAAAGTACAATTGCTCTTTCCACCACAGAAGCAGAGTATAAGGCAATTGTAGTGCAACACATGAAGCTATATGGTTGAGACAAATATTGGAAGAAATTGGCATGAAGCAGAAAAATCCCACGACTTTACATAGCGACAGTCAGAGCGGCATTCAGCTAGCAAAGAATCCAGTGTTCCACGCGAGAACTAAACACATTGAGATTCCATATCACTTTATACGTGAGAGACTGCTGAGTCGTGAAATTTATGTTGTTCATTGTAGCACAGAAGAATAACTAGCTGATATTTTCACTAAGCCACTTACTGGAGAAAAGTTTGATAAGTTAAGATCAAAGCTTTCTATACTTAAAGTTTGTTGACTTTAAAGCTATGTATATGACTGTATAAAAAGTAGACTCTACTTTAAGGGAGAGAGTTAGAATTAAAGTAGAATCACTGTGTTACTTACTGTGGGTCCTATCAGTGGATAAGGATCAGTTGGCCTCGCCACGAGGCAAGTCAACAGGACACGCGTCCCGCCAATGGCAACTTGGGTCATGCATGTGTTGCCTGAGTGAACAACTATATGTATACTGTAATTTCATTTTGAGAAATACAGTTGCTATGTGAGCTTGCTGTGGAGAGTGTTTTCTGTCTGTGTTACTGTCTCGCATGATCTGTGTCCCTATGCAAAGCAAATTCTAAGTCGAATGACATCACTTTATAGGCATAAGTTCCCCATTCTGTGGCAAATGTTGTCTTGTGCTGGGGGGCTATTTTCACCTGGTTGTAGCCACTATAGCCATCCAAAAAACTGTAGGCTTCGTCGCCAGCTACTCTATCGAGGACACTTTCCGTAAATGGTAAAGGAAAATGGTCCTTTTTGGTGACTACATTAAGCGCCTTCAGGTTCACACAGATACACATTTTGCCATTCTTCTTGGGTACTATAACTATTGGCAATACCCATTCCGTATGCTCGATTTTGTAAATGAAATCTGCATCCATAAGTTTCTACAACTCTTACTTGATCAGTTTTGTATAATTCGGGTTGCAGCGGTAGTAACGGCTTACCTTGGGGACCGCTCCGTCCACCAAAGGTATGGTGTGTTGGACTACTATTGGCAGAATGCCCTTAGGATCACTATAGCGTCAGGCAAAACAGTCTTTATATTCCACCAACAAGGACCGTAGTCTCTTGAACTGCGTGGGTGTTAACTGCTCTCCCACATGCACTATCCTTTCTTCTTCTCCTAGTTCTGCAAGATTCATCGGTTGTATTTGCACAGGTCCCTTGAAGACTTGTTCTGCTGGTGCCTGACTTTGATCAGGTTCTCGTTGGGCTTGCGGCATCATGATTACCACGTCATCCAATGTATAATTCTTGAAAGTATCAGGCATCTCATGAACTGGAGCTCGTCGAGATTCCTCTTTTAGCATATTGATCTTGGCCCGACTAGTCATTTTTTTATTTTCTGTCACCTGTGTAGAAGATGACACTGTATCTGAGTCCAACTTGATTGACTTCAAGAAATCCAACACCTTATTTTTGTTCTTTTTTCTCAATTTGGTGGGTTCATCCTTGCTGTCTTTCTTTGGGACTACTGTGACATTCGCCTCATGGTTGTGAATATCAACGTCTACTGTAGCTATTGCCTCTTCGAGTAGGTCACTCCATCGGATCACCTGGTTGTAGCATTGCTTCAACTGATTCTTCTTATTCGCAGGTGCCTTGGGTGGTTCGATCCTTGAGACTTTCGCCATAACAGACCTTTGTGGTGGTTGAGCTGGTACCTTCTTGGTTCCGTAAAGATTTTGGTGTAGGACTTGTTCATCATTCAGCTCAATCTCCTTATTATAAACTAGAGCATGTTGCCACGCGACTAGATCATCGTCCACTGGGTTCTCAATTGGCTCCGTTGACAGCCATGCTACATTTATCATATTCACCCCAATGTGATTGGTGTGTCCATAGTGTAACATTTGGGTGAAGATGTACTCAGTTCTGGATCTGATTCATATTGACATGCCTGGCAGTCAATAGTTGCTAATGCATCCGTCCATCTCATGACATCCGTCTCTGAATGATAGTGACCTCCCTTGGCTGGCCTTGGGTGGTCAATCGTATGATCTGTTGTGGATGATCCATCATCAGCTTTGGGTGCAATAGGTTTCATCGCCCATGTGGTTGGATTTACCTTTACAGCTTATTCTCTATTCTCGTAGGTGAGTTTCCCTGTACCCCAGTTGTGTACTACTTGCACAGCCCTCAACCATGGTCTTCCTTCTAAAATACGGTATGTAGATGGAGATTTAGGTATATCCATGACGATAAAAGTAATCACATACTGCATGCCTACTATCTTTACTGGAATATCAGCAACTACACCTTTTGGTTTCACATGGGATTGATCTGCTAGCTTGATGGCGAATCTAGTTAGCTTCAATCTTTGTAGTCCTCATTTTTTGTACAAAGTAGTGGAGATCATATTGACACCCAATCTTCCATCTACCATTGCCGCCTCGTCCTCGTATCTCTTGTGTTTGATTGGCAAAGTGATGTTGTGTTCCTCACTCTCCCATGCTGCTCGATGTGGAGGACGTTACTTGTTTCATCATAGCCCGCACAATATATGGGCTTAGGCGCTACTGGCTCCTCATCCACTTTGGCCCATTCAGCTAAAAGGCTTTTCGCTTGTGGTGCAATTCGCAGTAGTTCTCTGAGGGGTAAACTAACGTGGCTTGACAACAAGAGTATGAGCCTTTCAATGCGTGGTTCCTCAGGCTCCACCATGTAAAAAGGTGGTTCATGTTGGTGCAACCGATCATTCTAATCAGTGTGTAGTGGTGAGCCCGTTTGTGCTTCCTGTTCGATGTTGACTGGAGGTTCTATGGGAATGTTTTGTTCTTGTTTTTTTTTCTTCTCTTGTGCTTTTTGTACCCAGTGTCTTATTTTCTGGTACTGTCTTCTCTCTTCCCTCACATTTGGATATGGCGCTGAAGTTGAGGGTTGGTCGTCAGTGACCGATGGTGGTGGTGAGGGAGCCACTTCCTTCCTCTTCTGTGCTCGCGTAACAGCTAACACAGGAGTGTGGTCGTGTCAACCTTTCGATGGCATCCCCACTAGAACTGCTGATTGCTATATGGCAATGAGGTTAAGAGGTGCACTTGTTCCAAGTTTAAATAGACAATTCTTGAAACAGTGTCCATAACCGCAATCCCGGCAGGAGGTTGTATATTGTCCTTTTTAGGGACATTCTGCAATTCTGTGTCTCTCACCGCACCCGTAGTAGCCGTAATTTCCTCCACCTTGACGTTGAGTTTGAGCTACATAGGCCAAAACATATTCATTTATGGCAGGATCCATAAATGGTTCATCTGGTCCGTACCATTGCTGCTGCTCATATTGAGGTGGCATTTGCATTTCTTGTTCTGTTGTTGTCACGTTTACATGGGCCACTTGTTGATTGGCTGGTCCTGGTGGAGCAAGTAAGGCCATGCATTGTGGTTGATTGGGTGCGCCGTACCTTGGTGCCACGCTAGGTGCCCCTTGATGATAAGGATAAGAAGTCTGATAAGGACTTATCTTCTGTTGAACAACCCTGGGGTTAAACAGGCCAAATGCCGTCTCGTGCGATGTTGCATTGCACAGATGGTAGAATCTATGTGTCAGTCTCAGATTTTGCTTTAGGACTGGACACTCCTTCGTTGTATGGTTTTGCATGCATACTAAACACCATACATTTTCTCGTCGAGGATATTGTAGCTGGATTGGTTTCGGTTGATGTGGAGTTACTGCTACAGTTCGTTGTAAGGCCTTCAGTTTTTGGTCAAACTGCGTCATAAATTGTTCCATTTGCTATTTGTGTAATTTTGTCATTTGCTCTAACAGCAGTTCTATGGATCGAGCTGATGCATTTGATGATGATGATGCGATCAAGGGAGTAGGAGTGTGGGTGGAAGGATATTCGTCGTCAGATCCCTCATCCTCTTCCCTGATGGCAATTTTCATAGCTTCTTGCAAATTAGCATACTGATCCCATCGTTTCAGTTCTCTTCTGATGCTTCGTGGTAATCCAGCTAGCAACCACATGATCACCGCATGATTAGGAGTCAGGGCTGCACTGCACTCGGATCGTAGATGTTTGACCCGTTCAATATAGTCCCAGACCCTTTCTCGTTGTCCCATCTTGACTTTGCTCAGCAGGAGAAACGGGTCTTCCAAGAACTTCCTTGTCTTAAAGTGCGTAATGAGAGCCGCTTTAATTGCTTTCCAGGTGGATTTCTCTTCCTCTGACAGGTTGAAAAACCAATTCCGAGCCACTGCAAGTAAGGACATAGGGAATATCATCAGCTTCTCTGCAGGTGTCCGTTCGCCGTAGATTTCAGAAGCTTGCTCGTAGATCTGGAGAAATCGGATGGGATCTGATGATCCGTCATATTTTGGTCTCTCCATCCGTGGTGCTCTCCGAACTGCATGCAAGGGTGCGACAGATACGGGTTGGCCCATTGGATCCATTGGTGCTGGTTCCAGTTCTGCCTCTTGTTGCACAGTTGCTAATCTGGGAAGGTGTGGTGCCTGATTTGCTATCCTTCGTGCTACTGATCGTCCCAATCTCAGATTCATCTGATGGTGGGTTCCAAAGTGATTGGATCTTGCTTATACAGTAGGATGCAGTCTGGATCTTCAAGGATTTGATCGATGTGATCGGCCGAAATGAATTTTAGGCCTTTTACGGTGGTTTTTCCTTGATAACTTTTTACTCCTTGCACTGATTGACCTGAGATTTTGACAGTAGCTGGATCTGATACAAATCTTTCCACTGATCTGGTCTACGAGGGTTATCTTGTGCGAGGGTTGGCTGTGCAAGGTTCTTTAGCTGTTTTGTAGGTAAAAAACTTGATATCTTTTAGATCTCTGGGAAGTAACTCTCGCAAGCTTCATAGTAGCTGAATCTAGGTCAGATCTCACTATAGAATTCTATGCAAGAGTTAAATCTCGCAAGAAGTGAGAATTTCACTATTTGCGAGGGTTCAAAAGCACTTTTTGTGCTTGATCTTCACCAGATCTTTATACTAACTCTCGCAGGCTTCATCATTGATGTAATTTGACATTCTAAATCGATTGAGAGGGTCTGCGAGAGTTCTCACTGAAAGGATTTGCTGGATCTTCACTTTTTAGTGATTTTTTAGCACTTAAATCCAATTTTCTGCTCACTGGAATCAAAATAACTCTCGCAAGCTCTTTTGTGTCCTGGTCTTACTGAGATGGAACTTCAGAATCCTTTGCAAGAGCTCTTGACCACTGGAACTGAAAATTTCACTGTCTGCAAGGGTTCACTGGTACTTTTCCGTCTTTTTTTTTCACTAGGTACTCTCACACAGGAACTTAATCATCAAACTAACTCTCGCAAACTTATCTGTGTCCTGGTCTCACTGAGATGGAACTTCAGAGGGCTCTGCGAGAGTTCTTATGAAGATTTGAATTTTTTTTGGATTATTCAAGTGTTTTTTGTATTTTTTATGATTTTTCTTTGAGTTTTACAATCTGCTTGGAACTAACTCTCGCAGGCTTCTATGCAGGTCTGGGACAATACCTTGGAGTTGCTGCCAGTCATGCAAGGGTTAATTCCCACTAGTTCTGGAGATATAGAAATCTGATGAGCTCTTTTTCTCTCCAAAATGCAGATTGGTGTGTTTTTTGAGTTTTTTGGATGATTGATTTGGGTTTCGAGCCCTTAAAGGTTGTTTAGGACCTCCTCTACCCTCTCACACCTCCTCCACTAGCTGTGAACAATCCAAACACAAAAAAATATAGAAAACTAACTCTAAACTCCCAAAAATCTACCTAAACTACTCTAAAAAGCAAGAAAATAGCTAAAATACAACTAAACTAGTTAGTGGAAGCCTATCCTCGGCAACGGCGCCACTGTGGGGTCAAAGATCTCTCGTCGTATAGCCCTTCCGCCTGTCAACAAAGGTTAGATCACTAGATAGGTGCCTAACTATGCATAGATGCTACTTTTAGTTAATTCCTACTTCTATACACCTCTTTAACTCTACTCCTCTATACTAACATTCATCATAGTTTGGTTGAAGGAAAGGAATGGAGAAGAAGAGATTGAGAAGAGAAGATAAAGAGAGAGAAAGAGAGTGAGGGTGGAGGTTAGCTCAAATGCTCCTTATGCTTGCTAATGGAAAAACATTCACTATTGGCAAACAATAAACATGGAAATAGAAAGCAAGAGAAAACACAACCAAGAGCATTAGCAAGTAGTGAATAGCAAATGAGGATGCTTCTCTTCCAAAAATGGTAGAGTTTTCTCCTTTTCATTAAGCATGAAAATAGTGTACAAATGGTGCCTTTTTATAAAATGGGGAAGGCCCTTGACCCTCAATCTTATTGGCTAATATTCACAATGATCCTAACCATTCATCTTGGACCCAACTTGATCCAAGGTTCCACAAAAAGTACATTAGAAATCACAAGATTCATGTGAGTCCCAATTTGGACCAACTCTAAAAAGTGATCTTTAAGTTTAAAAATGACATTGGGCCTCTAGTTTTATTTCAATTACAAGGCCCAAGTCAAGTTTATTTTATTTATAACTTCAATTGCGTGCTCATTGGGCCATGGGCTTATACACACATGATGCCATGCCCTCGCAACACATTTTATTGGAGGATTTTATTTATTTACAGTTTGTTGGGAATACCCCCAACAAGAACTAAACACATTGAGATTCAGTATCACTTTATACGTGAGAGGCTGCTAAGTTGTGAAATTCATGTTGTTCATCGTAGCACAGATGAACAACTAGCTGATATTTTCACTAAGCCACTTGTTGGAGAAAAGTTTGATAAGTTTAGATCAAAGCTTTCTGTTCTTAAAGTTTGTTGACTTTAAAGCTATGTATAAGACTGTATATAAAGTAGACTTTACTTTAAGGGAGAGAGTTAGAATTAAAGTAGAATAACTTTGCTACTGTACTGTGGGTCCTATCAGTCGATAAGGATCAGTTGGCCTCGCCATGAGGCAAGTCGATGGGACACGCGTCCCGCCAACGGCAACCTGGGTCATGCATGGGTTGCTTGAGTGAACAACTATATGTACAGTGTAATTTCGTTTTGAGAAATACAGTTGCTATGTGAGCTTGTTGTTGAGAGTGTTTTTTGTCTGTGTTACTGTGTAGCATGATCTGTGTTCCTGTGCAAAGCAGATTCTAAGTCAGGGAAATTCGTGCAAGAGAGAAGAGGGCTCTACAACTGCTTCAAGAAACAAGCAAATGGGACTTTGACACATGTAACAGGGCTTCATAGACCAATGGAATACTGCCAAATAGTTTTGTCAGTTAGAAACAAAGTTTTGATGGAGATATCTACAAAGTGCCTTCAGAGATGGTGCCAAATGTTTGTAGACAGCCACAACAGTGTGCAAGAGGGAAGAGGCACTTCAAACTATCTAAAGAAAGAAAGCAAATGGCCATTTGCCATGTGGAGCAGGACTTTCATAAGCCAATAGCATACTGTTGGAAATGCGCTAGAAATGCGCTGGCTTCTGCGTTCACTGCCCATAGAAATCATTTACAAACTGCCTCTAGAACTGCCACTTGAGATGAAAGGTGCGATGGCTGCCAGAGATCGTTGACCTGTGTAAGGAGAGAGAGAGAAAAAGCGCGAAGGTGGGCAGGCTGCAAACTGCCCAAAAACTAGCTGTAGGATGTTGCTGGCTGAAGGTGCGATGGTGGCTTCTTCGTTGCCCTAGCAGTATAAAGTCAAAAACTTAAATTAATGTCGAAACCATGCCACCACATGCTCCCTCAACACCACCATTGGTCATTGATGACCATCCCTCAACTTCAGTGCCATATCCGAATGTGAGGACAGAAAGAAGACAATACCAGAAAATAAGACACTGGGTACAGAAAGCACAAGCGGAGGAAAAAGAGCAAGAAAGAGATAATACTACAGAACCTCCAGTTGGCGTCGAACGGGAACTGCAAATAGGCTCACCACTGTGCACTGATCAGAATGATCAGTTTCACGAACATGAACCACCTTTTCACATGGTGGAGTTCGAGGAATCACGCACTGAAAGGCTCACACTTTTACTGTCAAGTCATGTTAGTTTACCACTCGGAGAACTACTGCGGATTGCACCACAAGCGAAAAGCCTTCTAGCTGAATGGGCCAAAGTGAATGAGGATCCAATAGCACCTGAGCCCATATATTGTAAGAGCTATGAAGAAACTAGTAACGTCCTCCACATCGGAGCAGCATGGGAAAGTGCTGAACACAACATCACTTTGCCAATCAAATGCAAGAGATACAAGGACGAGGCGACAATGGTAGATGGAGGATCGGGTGTCAATTTGATCTCCACTACTTTGTACAAAAAATGAGGTCTACAAGGATTGAAGCCATCAAGATTTGCCATCAAACTAGCAGATCAATCTTGTGTGAAACCAAAAGGTGTGGTTGTTGATATCCTTGTAAAGATAGAAGACATGTAGTTTGTGATTACTTTTGTAGTCATGGATATACCTAAATCTCCATCTACATACCATGTTTTACTGGGAAGACCATGGGTGAGGACTGCGCAAGTAGTACACAACTGGGGTACAGGGAAACTCACCTTCGAGAATAGAGAATAGGCTGTAAAGGTAAATCCAACCACATGGGCGATGAAATCTATTGCACCCAAAGCTGATGATGGATCATCCACGACAGATCACACGATTGACCACCCAAGGCCAGCCAAGGGAGGTCACTATCATTCAGAGACAGATGTCATGAGATGGACGGATGCATTAGCAACTATTGACTGCCAGGCATGTCAATATGAATCAGATCCAGAACCAAGTACATCTTCATCCAAATGTTACACTATGGACACACCAATCACATTTGGGGTGAATATGATAAATGTAGCATGGCTGTCAGTGGTGCCAATTGAAAACCCAGTGGACGATGATTTGGTCCCTTGGCAACATGCTCTAACTTATAATAAAGAGATTGAGCTGACTGATGAATAGGTCCTACACCACATGGACCCAGATTGTTATGGAATCAAGAAAGTACCAGGTCAACCACCGCAAAAGTCTACTATGGCGAAAGTCTCAAGGGTCGATCCACCCAAGGCACCTACGAATAAGAAGAATTAGTCGAAGCAGCGCTACAACCTAGTGATCTGTTGGAGTGATCTACTCGATGAGGCAATAGCTACAGTGGATGTGGATATTCGCAACCATGAGGCGAATGTCACAGCAGTCCCAATGAAGGATAACAAGGACGAATCCACCAAGATGACAAAAAAGAGCAAAAAAAAAGTATTGGAATCCTTGAAGTCAATCCAATTGGACTCAGATACAGTGTCATCTTCTACATAGGTGACAGAAAATCAAAAAATGACCAGTCAGGCTAAGATCAATATGTTGAAAGAAGAATCTCGACGAGCACCAATTCAGGAGATGCTTGAGACTTTCAAGAACTATACCTTGGACGATGTGATAATCATGATGTCGCAAGCCCAGAGAGAACCTGATCAAAATCAGACACCAACGGAACAAGTCTTCGAGGGACCTGCGCGAACACAGCCGATGAACCTTGTCGAGCCAGGTGAAGAAGAAAAGATAGTGCATGTGGGAGAGCAGTTAGCACCCACATAGTTCAAGAGACTACGATCGTTGTTGGTGGAATATAAAGACTGTTTTGCAAGGAGTTATAGTGATCTTAAGGGCATGCATTCCACCAATAGTAGTCCAACACACCATACTCTTGGTGGACGGAGCAGTCCCCAAGGTAAGCCGTTACTACCACTGCAACCTGAATTATACAGAACTGATCAAGCAGGAGTTGCAGAAGTTGATTGATGCAGATTTCATCTATGAAATCCTGCACACAAAATGGGTATCACCGATAGTTATAGTACCCAAGAAGAACGGAAAAATGTGAATTTGTGTGAATCTGAAGGCGCTAAATACAGTCACCAAAAAAGACCATTTTTCTTTACCATTTACAAAAAGTGTCCTCGACAGGGTAGTTGGTGCCGAAGCCTACAATTTTCTAGATGGCTTCAGCGGCTACAACCAGTGAAGATAGCCCCCCCAAGCCAACACAAAACAACATTCACCATGGAATGGAGAACCTATGCCTATAAAGTGATGTCATTTGGACTTTGCAATGCCCCAAGCACTTTCTTGGGAGTCATGTAGGAGGCATTCAAAGATTACTTGCAAAAATTTTTGGAAATTTTCTTGGACGATCTGTGCGTGCATGGACGAGACTCAAAACACTTATCCAACTTGGAGAAGGTGTTACAAAAATGTCGTGAATACGAGATCTTCCTAAATTCAGAAAAATGTCAATCCTGGGTCACACATGGCTTGATTCTCGGCCATATAGTGTCAAGACATGGGATTGCCACATATCTATCTAAGATCAGGATCATTGTTGATCTACCACCACCGGGGACGATCTGTCTACATTTTCATGGGTCATGCTAACTATTATAGGATCTTCATTCTTGATTTTGCGAAGTTAGTCCGACCAATTTACAAACTCACAACGGATCCACATTGGAAGCCGAGGAAGCCCTAAAGGCTTTTCAGAAGCTTAAGGATGCATTGGTTTCAACACCAATCTTACACCCACCCAATTGGTCCATTGAGTTCCACGTGCATATGACGCATCAACGTATGTAGTTGGAGCAGTCTTAACCCAACCAGGTGAACACAAAAAGGATTTTCCAATCCGATTTGCAAGCCGACAGCTCAGTGATACCGAAATGAACTATTCAACCACAGAGCGGGAAGCACTCGCAATGATCTATGCGGTTAAGAAATTGATTTTTACACAAACTATCAACCCCTGCTCTATCTGTTAATAAAACTTGCAACACCGAAAGAATCACCAGATGGCTACTTTTGTTGTTGGAGTTTGATTTTCGGATAGTAGTTCGGAAGGGAAAACAACATTACATGGTAGATCACGTGTCACGAATCAAAGGAAAGGAGATTGCAACCCAACCCGATGATGAGCTGGCACATGTTGTCTTATTTTACGTGGACACAGTACCAGAATGGGCTACCGACATTGTTAAATATCTAATGCGGGGCCAACTAGACAAATCTTTACCAAATGCGGAACAACAGAAATTGACCTTAAAGGCTAGACCTTATCAGCTGATTGATGACCAGTTGTATCGAAGAGGTCCAGATGGAATTCTTCAGCAATGTATTTTTCCTCATGAGGCCACCTAGATCATATCGCTTTCACATGAAGGCATGGGTGGGGGTCATTTTGCATCTGACATTACAGTTTGCAAGATCCTGCAATCAGGATGTTGGTGGCCAACGATTCATAAGGATATGGAGGAATACTTGAAAAAATGCGATGTGTGCCAAAGGGCAAGGAGACCAACAAGATTGAATTATGACTTACTACACCCAGTCTTAGCCCAAGCACCATTTAAAAAGTGAGGATTGGATTATATTTGTCCAATTCACCCTGCAGCAAGGAGTTCCCAAGCTCGATACATAATCGTAACCACAGACTACCTCACCAAATGGGTTGAAGCCAAGGCAGTAAGAGCAGCTGATGCTAGGACCACTGCCAAGTTCCTTTATGAAAATATCATTATATGCTTCGGATGCCCGGTGGAGCTAGTCAGCGATCGCGGAAGCCATTTCATCAACGAGACCATCAAAGTCCTGTTGGAGGAATTCTTTGTGATCCACATAACTAGTATGTCTTATTATCCTCGTGGTAATGGGCAAGCAAAATCATCCAATAAGATCCTGTGTAGCATGCTCACGAAAACAGTTGAAGCTAGCAGATCAGATTGGGAACACAAGTTGCATGCTACACTGTGGGCATTCAGGACAGCATATAAAGGAAGCACTGACCAAACACCCTTCCAATTGGTATATGGTGAGAATGTTGTGATGCCAGTAGAGTTTCTAGTTCCTTCATTAAGGATTGCCACCCCGCAACGTCCTAATGAGTCCAAATCTCTACAGCTACGCCACGAAGCTCTGCATAAACTCTGTGAAACATGCTTACTAGCTGTGCATGCATTGGTAGCTAAAAAGGAAAGACGCAAAGCTTGGCATGATTGCAGATTACAAAAGAAGGATCTTCGTTTAGGAGATCTAGTCCGGATGTATAAAACCAAGGCGATCAAGAGAAAGTTAAAATTCACAGGAGAAGGTCCTTATAGGATCAAGGAAATTCTTAATCATAGAGCTGTGAATTTGGAAAAGCTCGATGGGACACCATTCGATACACCCATCAACGGTAGCCGGTTTCACAAATACTGGCCACCGTAGTAAGATAGATCCAGATTGGCGATGGCATGTTACAAAAAGCTATTCTACTAAACCATCACCGCTAGATCTAAAAAGGTCCATTAGAATCCAAGAAGGATCCAGATCTAGATAGGATCAAGAAGGAAGCAGATCATCAGACTGACTGATGGATCTACTACCAAGTATCCATTAGAACTTCCAGAGAACCACCGACAATTAGATCAAGCATGGATGAAGCTGATTACCAGTTTACAAAAGTTAAAAATCAGAACATCTTGAGATCTCATCTAAAAACACTCTAAAAGAGCACTTTTTCATGATTTTTTGAGATCTCCTAAGAGATAACTCTTGAAACTTGGACAGTCACCAGATCTGACTTACATGCATCCATGAAAATCTCTACGAGAGTTCCTAATGGAGGAATCATCATTTTTTAGTGTATGCGAGAGTTTCCAGAAGCTGAATTTTCAGTACCCTTGTAGAGCCTCAAGATCATCTTACCAACCCTCGCAAGGTGCCTAAATGTAATCAGAGCAGTAAAATTAGTCTGACTACATGGTTTGATCTTGAAAATTCAATCACAGAAACAAGTTGTGTGAGATATCACTTCCTGCAAGAGTTGAACCCTGAACCCTCGCAGAACCTTCGCATAGCAGTCAAATCACCTTTTGAACTCTTGCAGACTTCCCTGAGGTCTTAGAATTTTGTGAAGAAGGTGCCTGCCAAAATTTGGATGGAACTGAGGAAGAGAAAGTGGATTTCACCTAATATGCACTCTACATTCCACTATATAAGGGCTGAATCTGAGTCATTTCTTACCAACTATCATCTGATCATACTGAACATCGATCTGCGCTCTGAACTACACCTCTTGTCATTCAACACTCGTTGTTCACAGTTTTCTGCCGTTTTCACACTCTTTTCTATTTTCCACCATTCTTTCCATTTTTCTGACCTCTAATCATCACTGCTAGCATGGCCTCCTCACCCTCTGAAGACTCTGGTGCCAAACAGGTGATCCAGTGTGACATCCCCGAGGCCACACAGATTTGGCCTCTACTCTTTGACGCTCTGATCCAACCATGGCTACAGACAGTTGGTCCACTTCTAGCGGCAATGGATTTTTACCCGATGCTCTTCCATTCTGAGATTAACATGGGCCTTGCCCTTCACGCTTACGCCACCTGGGACGAGGAAACGACTCATTTCCACTTCCTGTACCAAGGTACCACGTACAAGGTCAAGATTAATGTCGACTCGATGATTACCATTGGCATTATGTCTGGTGATCGTCAGTCCTTCTCCCATCGCAACGCCAAAACTCTGATCAAGCCTTTCATCACCCAAACCGCACCAGAAATCCCCATACATACTAACAATGGTTACTTGATAGAGGCTATCACGGAACCCGTCATTCAGACGGCTGCGCATCTATTAAATAACTTTCTGGTTATTTTAACCTTTTGCAAAGACAGAATCTAGTCTAAGCTGCTGAGTCAAATAATAGAATCCTTTCTAGAATTCCCTGGTCCCTCTGTTGAAGATGCACCTCCACTACCGCACTAACCACCCCATCAACAACTGTCACTTCTTCTTCCATGCAATCTCCCACTCCGATTTCTGTTGTTGCCACCTCTCTTCCTGTTCCATCCACATCTATTTCTATCTCCATCCCCATTTCTTCTGTTGATACCACTCCTATTTCTCTTCCAGTATCCACTACTCCATCCATCACCATCGCATCTTCCATCACTCCTGTCGCCACCATTGCTTCCATTCCATTCAATCCTTCTGATTCTCAATTGTCTCCCGACACTCTAGCGTGGATGCAAGTCATCAATTTTTCACCCCCACGCCAGACGCTTTTTGCTCCATACTCACTTCTATTTCTCACGCTTTCTTCTGTTGATACCACTCCTATTTCTCTCTCTCTCTCTCTCTCTCTCTCTCTCTCTCTCTCTCTCTCTCTCTCTCACTCTCTCTCTCTCTCTCTCTCTCTCTCTCTCTCTCTCTCTCTCTCTCTCTCTCTCTCTCTCTCTCTCTCTCTCTCTCTCTCTCTCTCACATAATTATTAGAGGCCAACTTTTTGTTATGTTTATATCCCCTACTTCATACTATATGTAGTAGATAGCAATTGGGGATGGCTCCCATAAGAGTTCATTTTAGAGCAAGATCAAACCTCTTGACATTTCCCTTATTCTTTGTGTATACATATACAATTGTCTATGATAAAATGGTATAAGCTGGTTTTGACACCCATAAAGAAAGTATGGGAATGCATAAATTCATAAAATCACTGGAGTGTTCGTATAGATCATATGCAATTTTCCTGCTACCTGTACTCGACTCACACTCAAGTACATAGTCAAAGCACTTGACTCACAAAGTATCAACCAAACACCATGCTCTCAACAAGAGTCTGCCACACTCTGAACTTGACTTGTTCCCCATCCAACTTGAAACACAAGCGGACCACATGAGACACAAGACTCACACCGAGGAAACCTCACTGCCACCATGAGATTATCATCCTCCATCTTACTAGACTGACATCCTATCATACGCTTACAAGACAAACTCATAACGCTGATAACAATGAGCAACTATGGCTCAACCTGAGGAAATCTTACTGCCACTAAGATTATACCCTCGCCAGAAAATCAGCTAGTAGACATGTCAACAAGTCACTGAGCATCAAATAAAAACTTTATTTATCTTTATTTTTTTCTTTCAGTATCAAATGCATAACCAATCAAACTCCAACTCTGATCTACGTCTAATCACAAAGACTCTTATGACAAAGTCACATGTAAGCAATCACATTAATGCGACCAACACAAATGACAAACAGATCAACTGATGATCACTGCTTACTGAAGAAGATATCCTCCTATACCATACACCTTTGTCATAGGTAGATCCACTACTACAACAACCATGCGTCCAAAGCTCCACTCATATGTCCTGAGATGTCCTCCAATGCACCATGTACCTCCCAGAGATACATCACTGTCCAAGTGTCCTATCCAACCATCCATTCCACTTTGCCTTGCCTTGCCAAGATATCATTCATCCTTCATGCACCAAGCATACAAGGCTACCAAGGACTCTGATGAATTCCCTACATTTCATGAGCTTTCTCCTGTAGGTTACACGCTTTGACAAGCATCCACAAAAAATATGGATCACATATCAACTTGGACTACTCATTCATGAGTGGAGTAAGGACTCTTGAAGTGTTTTTAGACTCATAAATGGATTGAAAAATACTCCATGCTTCTTGAGCATTGACACAAGAACTAATCTCTCTTAGAACTTCATTAGAGACATTTAGCTTCAAAACAGGAAGAGCAACACGTGCCCTTTTCTTGAATTTGGAAATTTCTTGAGGATCAGTAGGCTCCTCATTCCCATTCACTATATCTATTAGACCTTGAAGTACAAGAATGGATTCTATCCTCACTTTCTATGTACCATAATTTGTAGAAGTGAGTCTCTCACTTTGCTCTAATAGATAAGATCCCATTGAAGTCATGCCTAGAAAATTGATTTTGGCTTACTAAATGAATGTTTTCATAGGTTCAAAACTAATCAAATGTAAACTATTGATCATTTGGATTCAAGTAACAAATGATTGAGAACTCAAAGAAGGCCAAAAATAACAATTTCTAGGTGCTAGTCAAAATTTGCACTTAATATTTCAAAGCAAAGGTGGATGACGTAAATCAAAGTTCACACGTGTGAAATAGCTTAAAAACGTCAGATTTATCATTTAGAAAGTTTCATCCATTCATAGGATCATAGATCCAAACAATGCTTCTTAGATTGGAGAAAATTGAAAAATAGTGAAAATTTGCTATTTTGGCTCCTACAATAAAGGATCTTTGATAGTACAGCCTTCAAGCATGTAAAACTCTATTTTTCTTCTTCAATATGCCTCACTTTGATTGCAAAGAACTCGCAACCAACAGTTAAACCTGCTGCTTACTTGAGAAGTTTCTTTCAAACTTCTACATTACCAAACAATACACCAGTTTTATAATGAAAAAATGACAATATGAAATGAGTCCTTGTCGAAAGAAAGTGAAACTGATATTCAGTCATCTACTACAATGTCCAACCAAGAGCAACCTCCATAGGGAATTGACAGTTTTTCTCCACTTCTAAAACCTCAAATCTATTTGTCTTTCCACATGCTGATAAGATTCCCATGGTGCAAATACACAATAAATCTAGGATTTGAAAATCTAGATAGAGATTTGGTTCTGAATCTCTTGTTTAAAGAGGTCCTCAGGACATAGTACCTCAACCATACCTGCATCTCAAGCTATATCTTACATCATCTGCTATCACTGATGGTAGATTTTAGTCTCACAAAACCTGCCTTGTTTTGACAAGGCCATGTCAGAGTAAGAATTATTACTCTACAAAACAAAATGAATATTGCAATTGTCAAAGTACATTATCAATGTACATTAAGATGAATGTCTCTAATGAGATATTGAGGGAGATTGGTGATTGTTCTACATCCAAGGAAGCTTGGGATTGTATCAAGTCCATCTATGAGGCTAAGAACACCTCTAGGCTCCTCACTCTTAGAAATCAAATATTTCAAAGTAGTCAAAAGAGTGATGAGAGTGCATCTAATTATGTTTTGAGAGTCAAGGATATTCATAGGGAGCTTGCATGTATTGGTGAATCGATCAATCAAAGTGAGCTAGTCCAAGTCATTCTCAATGGCTTGAGAGATGAATATGACAACCTTGTCCAATCCGACGCCATTAAGGAGGAGCTACCAAGTTTGGAGGCCCTTCAAAGTGTGCTTATTTTTGAAGAATCAAGACAAGATTAAAAACTCTTGAGGATGGACAAGCCATCACTCAATCATGATGATGGCAAAGTTCTATTTGCCAAGCACAACGAGAGGAGTAAGAAGCAACACCATCACTTCTCTACTGAAAAAAGCTAAAGACCAACATGAAGAGGAGGAGGAGGATACCTCTCATGCTTCTACTTCAAATCTCAAGAAGAAGAAGATCAAGTGCTTTTATTGTGGCAAGAAAGGCCATTATGCCACCAATTGCTTCAAGAAGAAGAATCAACTCAATCAAGCCAACATCACCAATGAGAAAGAAGACTATATTGCAAGTGATGGAGAAGGCTCTCTTATGGCATCAAGCTTCTCCTCTTCCACCTTCAACAAGGATGACTCATGGTATATTGATAGTGGAGCATCTTCACATATGTGTGGCTCCAAGCACTCTTTTTCATCTATTATGTCTTATGATGGAGTCAAGAAGACCATATACTTTGCAAGTAAGCATGAGTGCAATTGTAGCGCAGGCATCCCAAAGGGAGCCGGGAACCACGACTTAGCTTCCCAGCCTTCAACTCTTGCCATCCAAACCCACTTGACGTACAAGCAGCCAACTCGCCAACAACGATTAGACTTAACCAACTTGAAGTTTCGAAAACCAACATTGAGATCCAACCTGGCGCCATGCCAAATCGGGGGTCCCGATGTGGGTGTCTTCCCTCCAAGCAAGCCGCCCGACATACATCAAACTTGACCAACTCGAAGCTTCGTTACAAATGAGTAACATCCATTCCAAGCAAGCGGTCTGACTTATATCAGACTTAACCAACTGAAAGCTTCGTCACGAGCGTTGGAAGCCAACCTGGCGCCACACCAGACTGGACAGCCATAAACAGGTAACTTCCACCCAAGCAAGCCATCCAACTCATCCGACAGGTTAGAGCCCATTCCCCAAGAGCTTAACTCATTCACGTTCATGCAAGGAACACTCAGAACCACAAGCCACGACAGATATGGAAACAACCAGTTCCTGGACCAAATGGTCCCGACAGCATACCGCTGGCGTCACGGACCGAATGGTCCCGACGACATACCGCTGGTGTCCTGGGATACGACCCTCAGCTATGTGCCAACTTAAAAATTTGGAAGCGGCCTTACAACTAGCGCTTTTACCGAACATTGAAACTCAGAAGGTAATCAGAGTCAGTTTGAGAAAAATCCCACTTTATTGATAAATTTGAGAAGGTTACATTTCAAGTGTGTGACCGACCCTAGTCTTCGGGGCGCTAGCATGCCAAGGCGAGAGCCATGACAACATTCCAGCAAGGGAGGCTGAGACTTGGTTGGAGCTCGCCCTGAGTCGCAACCCGCACTCCCCTATTGTATTGGTGTGATTTGGCACCCCCCTCATACCAAGCACTCTACCCAAGCTGGTAAAGCACGTTTTTCTATCTCTAGGATTTTCTCTTTCTAGAAAGTCATTTTCTCTCTCTAGATTTTATTGATCCCCAGGCTTCCTTTAATCATGCCTAGATTGTGTGAGGTGATTGCACATCGATCTGAGCTCTCTGGACTCCGCTAGAAACGATCAAAGATTTTCAGCCATAAAAACTTGGCGCCGGCTGGATTCTGGTCACAGTGGCGCCGAGAGCGGCGTCGGGAGCAGCAGGGGCGCTACTGGCACCGGGGACATAGCTGGCGCCGATGGTGTCGGAAGTAAAGCTTGTAAAGGTAGCTTTACAACATCCACCCCACCTTTATAAAATCTGATGTCCTCATCATATGTCAGATTAAAGTAAAGGTGTCTCCCAATTAAAATAACTATACATTTAAGCTACTTGGCACAATACTCAATTTACTGGCCACTTTTTATTAACGTTGAAGATGGCTCACCACAAGTCGGAGGCTCAGCTCTTTGTACTGAAAGATTACATAACTTGAAAATATATCTTTGTTTGGGAAAAGCGTAGATTTGATATCGCTTTCGTAAAATCCAAAAACCTTATTAACTGGTGACATAGGTCTTTCTTTGAAATGTTTGCCCCTGTCGCTTCTGACTTTCGACTTTGGAACTCCTTTGAGCTCCTGATTTGTCCTTAATACACTTTGTGTTGAGCTCCCTTGAGCTCCAGATTTGTTCAGTTCCGCACAGGTATCAAGGCTCCCTGAGCCAAAGGATTTATCGTTTGATTGACCACTTTATGGTCCACTCCGTGCCTTGTTGCTTCTGCACCTTGATTTCTCTCCTTGTCCCAGCCTGATCTTGATACTTTTCCATCTTGGCTCTTTAAGGTAGGCAAAGATTGAGTACTCCACAATGCACCTCTCACTTAGCTTGAAGTAGCTCTTTGAATCAGCCCAAATGTAACCATTGACCTTGTGGAAAGCCAAAGGGTCGCATTAGTTTGATCCGCATCTGAACTATCTCTTCGCGTTTGTTTGAAGCACCATGTTCGTCACGCAAAACTTGACTTTCACAATTCCATCACTGGTCAGTTGCCTCACAGTCAAAACAAGAAGTGTACATCAAGCTTGGCTTCAAGTAGTTCTCTTTGAATCAGACACATGCACCCAAAGTTTGCACTAGTCCGATCTCAACGTAAACTGTCCCTTAGCGTCCGTTTGAAATACCAAGTCTTCCATGCAAGACGCAACTTTCACAGTTCCTTCATTGATCAGCTGCCTTACACGTAACACAAGCCAGCGTACTCATATGTTTCCTCATCATTGTTGGTCCAGAGAAAGCCTATAACAAACTTTCCTTTCCACAACAAAAACTTGTCAACTTATTAGGTCCAAAGTTCACCAGTCTCCTCGTGTGAGTATGGCAATGTCACCTTGAATTTGCCCCCGTTTTGATCAACTTTCATTCAAAATTTGCCCCAAGAGAGAGGTGTGTGTGATGGTTCCCCTCCACTTATAAAATCAGCTGATCAGACTTAGAGTAGAGTTTTTCGGACAAAAAGCCTTTCCAACACTTTGCTTCCCATCTGCTAGGATTATGGCTCGATCCAACTTGTTGCCAATCTCTGAAGAGGATCCTAGTCTTTCCCCTAAGAGGAAAAACCCAACTGATACTGGATATCACCCATGCTCAGTGAGTTTCAATTTTGAAGGTGGCTGTCCCAAATTGAAGACCAACTACTCCATAGAAGATCTCCCCTGAAATTGCCAACTTTTGACTTCCTGCTTGCATTTGGTGGGCGTTGTCGCAAATGAAACTAACCCAAGAAACAGGCTAGCCATCCATCCTTTGCAAACATTGAGTCGTTTCGTTGCCGTTCACGTGCGAGTACTTGAGCTGCAAATCTGCCCCACAGATTCTGTAGTCCTTTTTGTTTGATGGTATCAGTCTTCAAAAGAAAAGGTTCCTTCTCGAGCCATCAACTCATTGTATCACAAGCAATCATGCAAACCAGACAAAGCACAAGTACTAAGACTCACCACGAATACATACAAGTAAGAAACTCAGGCAAGTTTACTAACAAGTAACAAAGACAAGGTCCCCCTTTGAGATGGTCCTGCCAACGGACCTTTGCCTGGCCGCACCCATACAAATCGACGATAGAATCAGCCCACATAGGACACCCCTCCAACTATCTGTGCTATCACCATTAAGCAGCACATTGCCTCAGTCATGCCCCACCACTTTTTGGTCGATAGCCCTTATAGCTAAACGATCGGCAGCTATCCCGCATCGGCAGCTAACCACCCGTGCTTTACACCTGAATTCAAGCAGCATCTCTGTATCAATGGTTAACCCGTACAGTTCGAATATGTCGCCCCACACCCCACAAGGCACAGACTGTGCTTACACCAACCTAATGGCAGTACACTGCCTCATCTGTCCTACATGTAGACAGTGCTAGGTCCGAACCGCGAGAACTGACCGTGCTTACACCTCAAGGGCAGCACCTTGACTCTGCCGACCACCCCGACCACCCGTGCTTACATTGTGGGCAGCACCTTGCACAACAGTTGTCTTGATGAACCCCAAAATGTGGCCATTTTCATGAGATCCGCATAGCTGACCGGCCAGTCGGCTTTGATACCACATGTAGCGCAGGCATTCCAAAGGGAGCCGGGAACCACAACTTAGCTTCCCAGCCTTCAACTCTTGCCATCCAAACCCACCTGACATACAAGCAACCAACTCGCCAACAACAATCAGACTTAACCAACTTGAAGTTCCAAAAACCAACATTGAGATCCAACCATGCCAGATCAAGGGTCCCGATGTGGGTGACTTCACTCCAAGCAAGCCGCCCGACATACATCAAACTTGACCAACTCGAAGCTTCGTTACAAACGAGTAACATCCATTCCAAGAAAGCGGTCTGACTTACATCAGACTTAACCAACTAAAAGTTTCGTCACGAGCGCTGGAAGCCAACCTGGTGCCATGCCAGACTGGACAGCCATAAACAAGTAACTTCCACCCAAGCAAGCCATCCAACTCAGTCGATAGGTTAGAGCCCATTTCCCAAGAGCTTAACTCATTCACCTTCATGCAAGGAACACTCAGAACCACAAGCCACGACAGATATGGAAACAACCAGTTCTTGGACCAAATGGTCCCGACAGCATACCGCTGGCGTCACGGACCGAATGGTCCCGACGGCATACCGCTGGTGTCCTGGGATACGACCCTCAACTATGTGCCAACTTAAAAATTTGGAAGCGGCCTTATAACTGGCGCTTTTATCAAACACTGAAACCCAGAAGGTAATCAGAGTCAGTTTGAGAAAAATCTCACTTGATTGATAAATCTGAGAAGGTTACATTTCAAGTGTGTGACCGACCCTAGTCTCCGGGGCGCTAGCATGCCAAGGCGAGAGCCATGACAACATTCCAGCAAGGGAGGCTGAGACTTGGTTGGAGCTCGCCCTGAGTCGCAACCCACACTCCCCTATAGTATTGCTGTGATTCGGCACCCCTCCTCATACCAAGCACTCTACCCAAGCTGGTAAAGCATGTTTTTCTCTCCCTAGGATTTTCTCTTTCTAGAAAGTCATTTTCTTTCTCTAGATTTTATTGATCCCCAGGCTTCCTTTAATCATGCCTAGATCGTGTGAGGTGATTGCACATTGATCTGAGCTCTCTGGACTCCGCTAGAAACGATCAAAGATTTTCAGCCATAGGAACTTGGCGTCGGCTGGATTCTGGTCACAATGGCGCCGTTGGCACCAGGAGCAGCAGTGGCGCTGCTGGCGCCGGGGACATAGCTATGTAAAGCTAAAGTAAAGCTTGTAATGGTAGCTTTACAATAGCAATATTGAAGGAGTAGGGATTATTCCCTTGAAGCTTGCATCTTCTAAAGATCTCTTTCTCAACAATGTTCTTTTTGTCCCAAAGCTTACAAAGAACATCTTAAGTGTTGGCCAACTTCTTGATAGTGGCTTTGATGTCAATTTCAATATTGATAATTGTGTGATCAAGAAGGATGGTGAGATCCTTGCATATGGATCAAGATTTGAAGGCATCTTCAAATTGGATCCAAGTGAGAGTGCAAACTCTCTTGATGTTTCTTATATGTCCAATATTTCAAAGGAGGATGATCACACAAGATGCACATATCTTCTCTCCTCAAGTATTATGGTGTATGATTATTCCTTATTATTCAAAGCATATGTTGAGAAGAAATTCTCATTGAAGATCAAAGCTTTGAGGAGTATTGGAGCTCTTGAAGGAATAGCACCATATGAAGCTTTACTCAAGATGAAGCCTAAGGTTGATCACCTTAGTGAACTTGGTAGTGCTTGCTTTGCACATATTCCCTTGGAAACAAGAAGGAAGGATGATCCAAGCTCATGGATCATGATTGGATACTCATCCATCAAGGAGGCCTTTAGTGTCTTTACACTCTCTATTTCAAAAGTGATTGTGAATAGAGATGTCACATTGCATGAAGGTTCAATCTTGGAAGTGGCCGAGATCAATTCTTCTCAAGAGGCATCACAAGTTATCTTTTTTGAAGGTATTCAAGTTATGATGGGGCCAATGTGTGAGGAGGAGTTTCTTCCTCATATGATTTCAAGAAGACCTTCAAGATGCATGGCCAAGTCTTTATGGCTCACCTTACATGGCAAAGAGGGGCATCTTTCATGTTGTATCTACTACAACACATTCATATATGCTTCTCTTCCTCTACTTGAAATGCTATCTTGCTTCATTGAATTTTTTGGATCTCAAAGTTCAAGAAAAGCTATACTAGTTTTGTATGATGCTTATGATATGGACATGTTTCTTGTCATTATTGACTTAGATGTGTTTCCAATATTTTTTGAAAGCAAGATATTGCATTGTCAAAAGTATGCTCTTGGTTCTAGTAAGAACAAGATTGAGCTTGGTACTCACTTTTTTGAAAATCATGTTTTCACATGTTTTGAGGCAAATTGTAAACTCCTCTTGAGATTAAGTGAAGCATCCAAAGTGGACACTTACATCCTTGAGAGAGTAACTAGCCTAAAAAATATCAAGATAGTCTTTGATATCAAGATTAGATCCATCATGGATATAGTTCATTGTATGTGGACTAGTCAAGCTAGAAAGCATAATCTTGATAATCATCATTGTTTCACATCTTATGATCTTGATCTCCATGATCCTTATGAGGCTTGGAAGCCTCAGATTTCTCTATTTATGGTGCATCCATCATGCAAGTGGAACTTTCAAAGCAAAGATCATCATCAAGCATGGAAGAAGCCCATGATCATAGTGGCATATTGGTGGAGCACTCTTCAAAGGCATTGGCAAGAGATCTCTCCAAAGACATGGATATGGTGAGGGTGCTGCTATGATGGATCCCTTGGTGATCTTCACTTCTTATGCATACCAAAGGATCCACTCAAAAAGATTTACAAACTTCTCAAGTGATCTAGTACCTTTCCAAGCTATTTTTTGAGGATGAGTGTGAGAAATTGGCAAAAATCTAGCTTGGTATTTTTTATGATAGAAGTTTGTAAGTGAATCTCACATGTGTGGAGGATGTTCCCACGTGTGGAGAATTGTAAAGTAAATCAAAATGTTTGATATAGGGGTCTCATAGAATTTCATAGTCAAGCATTTAGGTGTAGGATGTTGATAGGGTCAAATTTGGCATAGATGGCAAATTATCCATTTCCACTTGTAATGCCACTATTGAGCCAAAATAGAGTAGGAGGCCAAACTTGTGCCAATTAGAGTGTAGACAAGTGTAATGCTTTTGTTTGATGAAGTTTAAGAGGTCCAATAGGATTTAGAGGTGGAACCATGTGTGGTCCAATAGGAATTTGAGGTGTGCTTGAATATAGTCCAATAGAATTTAGAGGTGCATGGATCAATGGTCCAATAGGATTAAGAGGTGGCAAAGTGTGATCCAATCATAGTTAAGCATAGTGGTAGCTCATGAATCTACTAGTATCATTGTACTCCTTTTTTGGATCTAATTGATTTTGAGATTGAGTGGATTTCGAGTGTCATTGAATTTCTAGCTTTCTCTCTCTACCCAAGAGCTCATGATGGTTTTTCTCTCTCTACCCAAGGAGAGCAGCTTGTTTTTACTTGAAATACTTTTGGAACACTTCCCACATGTGTGAGTGAGAGTTGGAAGTGATTGAATGCATGTAGTAGTGTGTTTTTGCCATAGAATCAAAGATAGATCTTGAATCTCAATCTAGTCTTGATCTTGGTGCATCTACACACCTTAGGAGATCACAAGTACATGTGGTGGACAATCCACACGTGTGAAATTCAACAAAGAGTGACCCATCCAGATGTCCTCTGACAAGCATGACAATACTACATCGATATTCAGTCCCTTTTGCTTGATTTTGGGCTTTAAATAAAAAAGAGGAACTTAATCCAAAGCCCACCGTCTCTGCTGATAGGCAGAAGAAGAAAGAAACAAAGAAGAACTAGTTAACAGATTCTATAGGCTCTAAATCTGTAAACAATGCTTCAGCGAGTAATGTTTCAATCTGAATAAAGAATTCAAAACGTTGGCCATCGTGGATCAAATTCTCTTATACCAGACCTACCATCGTCTGTCTACCATGTCATTCGTCAATATAGCGAGGTTGAAAAGATGGTTATGACAGATTTCCTGGGGAATATGCACCCGACGTTTGGCCCAATCCGCTCGCAATCCATAACGCGCAGTACATGGTGGTCGTGTTTCGTCTATGTAGTTACTGAAACCCACCGTAAGATCTGTGATGCCGAAGATGTGAAGGGCCAACAACTAGAGAAGGCTCCCTGAAGCATGTCTCCACACCTCATTAGAGTAGTTCCAAAATAAAAAAAAGACCCTTTGTAAAGATACTTTTATTTCTTTTCTCTAGTTTCGACCATCACCTGGCCCAATCAAAATGCACAAATTTGAATTCTATGTAACATAGCTCAAATAAACTGAGAAATAAAAATACATTATAGAAAACTTTGAAATTTGTGTCTAGGCAACATGGACTCATCCCATCGGTTTGCTCTTCTTGCTCGCCGACACGTGTTAATCTGCCCGACGTCAATACCTCAAGTTAAATTTACTTAACTATGCTGGTTAGTATAATGGAATTTGCTAACCATACTAGTTACAGTTATAGAAATATAGTATGCACAGTTACTTAAAATATAGTATGCACAGTAACTGTGGCTACGGTGGCATTCACATTAGATTAAATGTGATACGAAAAATTAAAATGAAGTATCATATCAGAGAGATTTTTGGCGTCCAAGCTTTCAAAATAGCAATGGCAAGGAGACCAAAAATCTATAGTTGAGTCCGTGATTTTTTACAATGAGAAAGATGAAGCTGATAACTGGAAGCCAACAAAATATACGAAGAATTTGTGGTTGTTGTTGCATTTATCATCAAAGGGCAATTTTTGACATACAAATCTTATTGGAAAGCAAAAATTTTAGATTTTAAGACTACTCCGGGAGGTCACTCGATATCAGAAGTTCTAGTACAACATGTACATATGCATTCAAAAATAAAAGTGCAAGATATCAATCCTCATAATCATCGGAAATGTAACTGTAAGTATATCAAAATGTATGCACTATACTACAATCATAGGTGTTTTTTTTTTATTGATGCTCTTCAAATTACGATTTAAATGCTTCAACCTTTTTCTTCTTTCAGATTTATATCCATCATGCATAAGTGAATGAGAGCCAGCACAATCACTTGCAGGAATATTGGACGTGATTCACTCTGATGTTGGAAAGCTACAATACAGAGGAAGAAGTCCAAAGGAACTTGTAGATTGTGGTATATATTTTTATGAATATTTATGTATGCCACAAATGGATGGAGATTTTTGCAAGCTCAAAGCAATTCCATTGCCTAGTTTTTAGAGTGATGAGTGGCCTACTCTTGACAATATTGTTTCTGAATCTTTCAAATGCAAGCTACTCATTGATGTTAGAAATGCTATGAAGGTAAGTACGGGCTTGAAAATTGTTCACCTAAGTTGGTTTATCTCATTGCATATATTTGTTGATTTTTTCTCAAGTGCTAGTGTTCGAAGACACCAAGTTTATTTGTTTACAAGGATTTATCAGATGAGACTTTGTCAAATCTTATGGATCAAGGTTGGCATAGTAAAACAAATAGTGATATAGAATGAAGGATTAAAAAGTCGTCAATGATCTTTTGTTATCATGTCAAAAAACAAATGCTCAGTCTCACATTTAGCTATCAGAGATACAAAAAAATTGAAGGTACATGGCTACCACTGGATCAAGACTTTGAACTAAATGGTCACTCAAACCAAATGGAGATAACCATTATCTACAATGAAGAATATTTGACTACGGTTGAGGTGGAAGAGCATTGGAAGCTTGATTTTATTAGAGCAGAGTCATGCTATTACAAACCAATCTACCAACATATTTTACATTTATCATCACCGGAAGACTTGTAAGTACTCTATGTTTATTGCCATTTCAAAATAGTACAAAATAATTGAAAATGACATAATTTACAATTGCACACTCACTAATATTTGTCATGTCACAGATGCGAAAAAGATAGGAGCTGATAACGTGCTGCAATGATTTACCTACAACAATCACCATTGTGGAAGAACAATAGCTTCAAATAAAGTTTAGTAAAAATCTGTGTATAGACTCTTTCATTCAATAAATGAAAGCCCAAGTTGGGCATCAGTACACGTATTTTGTGCTCCCAAATTCATAAAATATAGCAACATTTGATATACCAATGTATATTTTTCTATCGGTTCTATACATGTGCAATCTATATCTATTATGTGCTATCTATATTTTTCTAATCTTTATATAATATAATAACATCATCCTTAACACCATCATCAACAATGGAAGGCTGAAGCCTTGCCCTCGCCAGTATGCTTAGGATAATTTCTTGTCTAAATTTGTACACCTGGCTTGATGTGTATTCAGGAAGTGTAAACTGCAAGATAGAACATTCATCTATTAGTAACGGCTAAAAAAATCAACAGAATGAAAAACTAATCACGAATCTAAAACCAAGAATAAACAGAATTACCTTTGAAATATCAACATCCTCCTGAAGGTTGAACCACTCAAAAAATAACTTTGCATTATATAAAGTGTACCACCCATAGCTGAATGAATCATTTTGCTGGGGTGACTGCAAAAAAATTCAGCACACAAAAAATGAATTAAGAAACATAATGAATTAGAATGAAACATATACATTAGAATACAGATTTCAAAATGTTGTTAAGAAAGACAGAATTTACCTCCAAATTGACGATCTGCCAGTCAACTGATTGGGAAACATCTGCTGGAATATATTTACTTAAATATGACAAGTACATATCTACATCCTTATGCGTATTGCTAGCCGAGTTCATCTTGGCACAAAATACTTTAACAGTATTGTCTATAGATCTTTTAATAGAGATCAGGTTTAAACTCCAATGCTCACTACAAAATAAGATAGAGAGTCCATTAGCTGCAATTCTAAAAACTATTTCCATTTATAATGCCAATGATAAAGCTTTAAATAGCAAGAAGCATTTAACATATCTTACTTGGTATGATAAGGCACAAGCAGGTATTTTGTTGCTAGTGTGAATCCGCTAGTCAGACACTATGACAAAGTGTCGTTATTTTCCTTGAAGGCCTAAAGCAAAAAGTTACTTAGCACCAACAATTTATTGGATGAATCTCTTGCAATGTCATATTGCGAGAGTGTAATCCCAGACTCCAGCACATGATCACTGATAGAAGCTCGTCTATTTTTGAGATCCAAACAATCAATAACTCTATAGTTTATATTGAAGTCAAGCTCCTCTAATCTAAAACAAAATGGAACTCCAATTCTATCTACAACATCGGCTATGTCACTCTCAAATTTAAGATAATCATCCAAATCTATATATGTATAAAAATTTAAACAAGGAGGAGGAGGTGAATGAGCAGTATCTACATGAATAGTAGGATTATCCAAAATGGATGTAGCTATATTTACAATCGTATCTAGTGCAACAATATCTACATTATCAATGGGGTTAGGTTGAGGAAAATCTGTGCTATTGGCCCTCCTAACTTTCTTTGGGGCTCTCTTGGGGGCTGGCTGCTTCCTAGGCCGCTTGGTAGGGAGGTTTGTCCTATCTAATGGATTAGGTCTGGGAGCTGCCGGCTGAGACATGTGTAACTTGGAATATCTTTCCCGCATCCTCATCAATAGTTGAAAATCCTTAGGCATAATGGCATGTCTAGCTAGCAAAAATGAATCTTAAGGAAAAAGGCTCATATAGTCCTTAGTAGCCTCATGAAGTCACTGAAGAGCCGAGGGAGTGAATCTGACAAAATGACCAAGATCATTCCTAGTAATGTGGCAGACAACATGGTAGAATGGAGCTCTCTGAATCAGCAGATTGGTTGATCTCTGATACTTACAAATATCAAAGAGCCATCTAGTTCGAACGGGAGGGGTAATGGCCACGGTAGGGGCTGAGGATGCACCAGCAGAGAAGAATTCTCTCTTTATCTGTTTTCTCCTCTCCATAGAGGTATTTTGAGGGATATCGCACTTGTGCGTGATCAGCAAGATAGGAAGGGGAGGGGTCCAAAGCGTTCATAGAGGAGCAATATGTACGCAAATTTTGTACGGTATATCGGACTTTACGAGGGAAGTGTAAGTGAGATCAGTCAATATAGAATAGAGGCGCACAAGTGCAATATGTGGAGACACGTATGCGGGGATATCGGACCTGTGCGTGGGGAAGGCAGTATGTAGAATAGCAAATAAGAAGATGGCGCACAAGTGCGATATGCGGAGGATAAAAAAAGTGAATATATCGCGGTACACACGTGCAAAAGAACGTCTTGTCGCACGTGCGAACTATCAAATCGTATAAAATTGACAAGTGGTGATTGTCCCCCAATGATCTGGTGACACATGTCAAGGTGTCATCTCTCACGTGTGCGATTGTACGTACAAATAGAAAAATGACACTTGTTGTCCATCCAACCAATGAACACCAGACACGTGTCCTGATGTCCTTTCACACATGTCCAACTGTCACATCACACGTGCCAAAGCGTGCGAACGAATTGGGAGCCAACACGTGTCTGTTGACCCGTTGCTGCATGTGTGAAAAAACTCCCTATAAAAGACACGCAACCCGATTAATTTTTTTTTCCTCGAATTTCATGGCATATCACTCTTGTGCGCGCACTTTGTGTTGCCTGTTATTTTTTGATCTTTACCTGCGCATAAGTGCGATATCCCGATTCTATATGTCGTACATATCCCTCTTGTGCACGCTCTTTACAATTTCTTTTTTCATATCGTCTCCCTCGCGCACAGGGGCGATATCTATCGTAGTACCATGGCCTCATCCTCAAAATCTACCCGCGATTCCAGCCTAAGTGCATTTCTTATTGAATTTGGGACACAATAACATATCGCGCAAATTCCGACGTATGTTCGAAAATTTCATAATCTATCGCAATTCGACACGTCGAAATACAACATCTCGGTAAAAAATCCGAGGCGGCAACCAATTTTTGCAAGGCACGTCGGAATATGACATGTCAGATTCCGACATTCAAACGTGGATATGACCTGGCATGGTTTTTCAAAAAAAAAAAATACGTGTAACCTGACGTACGTCGGATTTTGACGTCCACGTCGGCAATCTGAAAGCCTGTCCATGGCATCTGGGACTTGTCGTCCGGGCCTGAATGGGCACGAACGTCAGATTCCGACGTATTTTGAAGTCATCGGATTCCGACATCTGTTTGGTTTTACGTATTTGCGCGATTCAGCGCCTTCTCTCTCAGTCTGTTTTTTTGCAAGGTGAAACATCTTTGGAGCGATTGAGGGCGATTGAAGATCAGTATTTGAGGGCTTGAAGATCAGTGCTTGAGGGTGCTCAAGATCAATGCTTGAAAATCAGTGTTTGAGGTTGGTGCTTGATTTTTGTTTGTTTTGCTTTTTGTTTGTTTGTTTGAGGTTGGTGTTTGTTTGTTTGTTTTGAGAAGAGATAGAGAGTGTGAAAGATAGAAATAGATAGAGAGAGAGAGTGTGTGTATTATATGTGTATGTGTTTTTAAATTTTTCATTGATTTAAAATGGTTTTGAATATTGCTAGTATGAATATGGTTTTGAGTGGTCTTTTAATAGATTATTAGTATTATTTAGGATAGTTTGGTAATAATATATTATTAGATTTGTAATTCGTGAGAGAGAAAGAGAGAGAAGAGGTGGAGTGTAGATGTATGCTTGAAGATATTGAAAGATTTTGGAGTTTATGTTTTGTTCTTTTTTTGAAAAATAAAGTTTTAAGAGAGAGAGAGAGAGAGAGAGAGAGAGAGAGAGAGAGAGAGAGAGAGAGAGAGAGAAAATGAATTGATAACCAATTTGAAAATAATAATTGTTTTCAATACTACATTTAAAAAACAATGCAAAGTTATTGAAATATATGCTACAGGTAAACAAATTCAGCACTCTCTAAGATTTCTAGATCTAAAACGACACTTTTTACACTTTCTAGCACACCTTATTCACATTTTTTAATGGTCTATCACTTGTCTACTCCATATACATTCCTTGAAATATGCTCTAAAATCAATCACTTATCTAAATATTCATTGATAGAATTAAAAATTTGACTAACTTGTTTTCAAACGTTTTCCGTAGTTAAATGCTAGGAACTAAATTCTAATTTTGCCATTTATTTTTTGCAATATCTAACACTTCTAAAAATCAAAACATCATTATTTGCAATAAGAATAGAATTTTATCAAGTCACTATCATTAATACATCTCTCTTACCCAGTTTGTTGTGGCTCTCCCATATATTGAAATATGAATTGTCAAAGATATTGTTGAGAGTTGTAATTATCATTCATAAGATATAAACAAACAAATTATTACAAAAATCAAATATAAAAAAACAAGAGATGTGTAAAGATCTATAATTTTTTGAGATGTAAACTTGTCTTGTTTTTAATGTTTTAAATGAAAGTTTGTAACTGAATTAGTGTGATTGTTTCTAAAATTGAGAAAGTCTTGGCTATAAGTACTCTTCAACAATCACAAGATGATAATAGATGGACAATAGGACAATGTTGCAGAAACTAGAATAAATTATTTTGTGGAATTTTAAGTTTTGCTCCATATAGCTAATATTGTGAAAATTTATAATTTTTTTAATAGCGCTTCTTATTGTGGTTAAGGACCATGCCAAACTTGAGGTCAACATCTATATTTAGTTTGAGATGTATCAAGTTAATCCCAATTGACCAGGACTTGACCATGGGTGCCAAGAATAGTCCACTTGTTGGTTTAATTTCACAATAGCTACTATTATTAGCCATAATGAGTAATATTGGTTTTGGAAGCTAGGATTAGAATTCTTGGAGGTGGCTACCTACCTATACTTAGGCATAATTTGAAATACCTTGCCTAGGAGGGCATGGTAGGAACATACTCAAGGAATGTCACGATTCTTGTCATTTTATTCAATGTATCTTGTGCTAGAGTATCATTGATACTCGTTAACTAGTACTAGTCCTTGTGCTACTCATAATTGGATTTAGTCTTGTGAGTGGTTATGGTACTACATGATGCCTTAATCAAGAACCTACTAACAAACGGTATTGTAATTCTCATCATTTGGAATGAGTTGTGTTGATCCAGTCTACATCTCAATTTCATTGGATTGGTTTGTCTTATGCATAAGGTCGATAGGATTTTGATATCTAATTCATCCTTGGGAGATGTTATAGTGGTATCAAAGCCATGGAATGTGTATTATATTGATTTTGATCAATGTGATACATTTATTTCTAGAAATAATCAATAGTAACTCTATGGGGTAGCAAAACTAGTTATTAAATTTGCTCTTTTTTATTTTTTCCTAAAGTATAATTTTTTCAGTTACCAATTTATCAAATATAATAAAGTAACTAAACATGTGTACTAAAATCGATAAAAGTAGTGGATACTTTATCATTTGAACTAAAATTGTTGATCTTCTCAATTTTTGTATTGTTTTTTATTCTGTTGATGCAAGCTATTTCAAGAGGATGATTATATCAAGATTTTAATTTGCAAATAGACAAGGGCCAATATTTAGGGCTCAAACATTTTTCCAAATTCTACTTTGTTAATGCATCAAAGGCTACAAACATTGATTGATTTGTAAAACCAAAATAAGATACCGGAATCTCAAATTTAATAGTTATATTTGTAGTTGTTGTTAGTATTCACTAGTAAATTGTCATATCAATCTAACTCAGGACAAGAAATCGAAATTGTTGAATGATTGTATTAATCGATAGTCAAGCTACTTTAAATTTTAAAGGATTCAAAAGATAATTGAACTGATGAGTTATTGTATCTTGGACATAAAATAATATCATGGATTGATAATTGATTGTGGTAAAATCAAGACAAACTTAGAACTATCAAATAATTAAAGTCTTTTTTAGGCTTTTTTATTAAGGAGTGTGCAAAATGGTAGCACCCCTCCATTCGCTTCTGTACATGGTGAGAAGTACGAAGAAAGGCCTACTACTTCTATTGTAATGAACAATTAGCTAGATGAAACCTTTCGAGCTCTTAAAGATTTAGTTGTTTCACTCCCATTTAAGTAATTGCAGATTCAAATAAATTGTGCGTTGTAAAGATTGATGCAAGTGATTTTGCAATTAAAGTAGATGGAAAAATTAGTGGCTTTCAAAAATAACAAATTAATTGATTTTCAAACAAGATATACAACTTAGGACATGAGCTTAAAATTTGGCATATTATCTTTATTCAGAAAGTGTGCATCGGTCATCACCCTCTAAAATCTTTTGCAATCAACTTAATATAAGAGGTCGTAAGGCCATGTGGGAATTCATTATAAGATCTGATATATTAAGCTACTAATTAGGTGGTTGATGTTCTTCAGCAAATAGGAAATTAATTAGCTTTCCTTTGTTATAAAACTTTGTATCACTCTTTACCTTTTATTAAAATGACCTTGTAAGATAGAATCATACGTCGTTCATTTATGGCAGGAACTAGAAACATGTATAGTGTTCAACAAAAAAATAGTAAGAAGAATAAACAAATAGAAAATTTTCATGAAAAATGAACCTTTGATAGATGGAAATGCATATGTGCAACATGATGGTACTATTAAGTGTGAAGTTTTGTATGCCCCGTGTGTTAACATAGGTAGGACTTGTGATTTGGTGCAAAGGGACTTATACTAGACAAAGATGAAATCTTTAATAGAATCATGTGTTTTGAATCATATATGTCACCCTGTCAAAACATTTGTACATTCCAACATCATTACCTATATTGCCTAACAAATCATACAAACCATCTAAAAGGTCCCAATCAAAACCAAGTAGGAAAAAGCCATGAAAGACCAAGTGGAACCAAAGTCAGGCCATTTGATCATCACTAAGGTGTGTACATCCATTAAATTTTTTTAGAAATCATCCTCCATTGTAGATAAAAAAATAAATAAATTATATATATATATATATATATATATATATATATATATATATATAGCTAGCCAATGATGATGATTATTGTTTTCTCTCTCCTCTTAGAGTTACTTGGATTTTTTCTTTCTAGTCATGCTCTTTCTTATAATCATGACCAAAATGTTGATCTTGGAATTAAATTTAGTGTTCGACAAAATATTTATCAAAGTGTCGAACACTAAATTTAATTCCAAGATCAACATTTTGGTCATGATTATAGGAAAGAGCATGACTAGAAAGAAAAAATCCAAGTAACTCTAAGAGGAGAAAGAAAACAATAATCATCATCATTGGCTAGTTTTGAATGACAAAAAAAATTCTCTTTGCCAACTATCATATACACGAACAGACAGTTATGCCAAAAAAAAATTTAGGGAAATAAACAATATGAAGAAGGACTCACCCTTAATAACAAGATCAATTTTGGGTAGACAATATGAAGAAGGATTCACCCTTATCTTTGATATCACCAAAGAAGGTAAGGAACAATAGAAAACTCATGTTTTTTTCTATGTGCTATTTTTTGGTTTTGCTAGCTTTCTTGCTTAGTGATTTTCTCTTCATTTTAGATGTTATGAATAAAAAAGAAGGAAAAAGATGATTGAAAATTATTTCCAGATGTGAATATTTTTTATTGTATGTTCTAATCCTTATTGAAGTGCAAAGGTTAGATGATCCAAATGTTTAGGATTATTTTCTTGATAGGCAAGGATTCATAGATTAGATTGATTGCCCTTCATGCAAAATCCTTATCAAGCATAGATCGTACGTGAAATGGATCTTATAGAGAGATTGTTCATGTCATGCTTCAACACTTCTTCCAACTTTAATACACCACAATGTATTTACATGTATCAATTTGATCATGTTAGACACATTGCTAATCCTCTTCATACATGCCTTTTTTCAAATACCAAAATCTACATTTAAATGCCATCATATGCATGGGTCTGAGGATGGGCATTTTTCTCCAATATTGATAGGAGTGGGTGCACCAAAGGAGGAGGACAAGAATGGGGTTGTTTTGTAGGGATGAAGACCTGTACCATATTTATAGAAGACATGTGAAGACGTGCTAGTAATTGATCTACAAAAAGTTTGGTTAGCATCACCCCACCAAAGATTGTTGATCCCAAAGCTATAGTTGCACAAAATATAGTCAAAAATCACTATCTAAAACTAGAGATTTTGGGTCCGTTGTATGGGTCATACTACCCATTGAAGTTCCCAATGTTAGCCAAATTTTCACATGAAAAATCGGGATTTTATAAATGGTGATTAATCTTTCCCTCCCTACAAAATACTAGGAGTTGACCCTAAACCCCATGCCAAGTAAGACAACTACCTAAACAAGTGACTTATGGACTATGGGGTCAGACCCTCCCCGTACACCTCCCTAAGAAGCCTTGTATGGTTTTTTTAAATGGCCCAACAACAGTGTCCCTTGTGAACTACTTAAGGGTACCTTGCCCCTTACACATCCTTTTCCGCTTAGTGTGCCAATTTTGAACCACTTTCACAAAAATCACTCATTAGGGATTGCCTTACAAGGAGGGAAGGACGTACCTCCATGAAAGAGAATGGAAACCCCAAGCAATGATCCGAGCTGAAAGCAGCAACTCAGCTGGCATCAACTTGGTCATTAAGGAGATGAGATGGGGTCTTTTAGGGAACCGAATCGCACATATTTCCAAAGACCTTCATTAAGGAGGTCGATTGTTGTTGACAAAGGAATTGAGGAACAAGGGAACTACGAGCTACAATAGACAGCATTTTGGTTGCAAGAGGTCTACCCGACATACCTTCTCGTGAGCTGTTAACGTGTTCCCCAAAGTCTAGAAAAACTAGGCCATCTATGATACAACCTCTTGCTATAAATGGATTGAACTCATTTATCAACGATCAAATTATCTTAAACTTCTCTCTCAAATATGTGAAGCTTATATAATCTTCCACTAATTCTAGACTTTATTCTTCATTCCTTTCAAGTCCAATTATGTAGAAATGAAGTGAACTTCAAAAATCTTGGTACTATTCACTTAAAAGAAAGAGGACATCCATGATCTTGAAATAAGTGTCTACTATCCACGTGAAAGAAAAAGATAATATGTTTCCTAAATAGCACTTAACCACAAGACCATCCCATGTTGTAACTATTTATGGAAACTTGCCTAAATGTAAACATCAAAAAGGGAGCCACAAAATTGAAACTCTTTGCCCGATCACAAATCTGAAATTCTTTGCAACCTTAAGATTTCTCTTCTTAAATAATGTACATTACTTAATAGCATAAAAAGAATTTCAACTAAGTACCTTCTAGGCTTCTAGCAATCTATGAATTGCCTGTTGACCTGCTTTACCAGTTGCCTACTAACAAAGTGTACTTGGGTCCCTTCATTATCAGACCTTTGTAATGTTATGTTTGTAAGTCTATGGAACGATCTCCTTCATAGTGATTGTCGTTGTTCCCTAACAGTGTGCCCTAACAATTGTGACACTTGATGTATGTTGTGACACTTAATCTGATGCTAAAACTCACAAACTTGGCCAACTTTAAGATTGAACGCTGGATGTAGCTGGCACATTTAAGATCTCATAAGCACAAAATCTTTCTGAGAAAAAGCTCGTTACCAATCTGACAAGCTAGGCTCAGCTAAAATAGAAACATAGTACATGCCATGTGTAAACAAAAAACAAATTATCAAAATTGTGCAATATTCATTACATAGGGTCTATTCATTCTAGGTCAAGAGGAGAGAAAAGACCCAGAAACTTCGAGAAGCAACTTTGAGCCGATATCATGATTCATAATAGCTTGTTTCAGGTCCGTATTCTCTAACCAGGTATATACGCATTTGCAACCACAAAAATGAAAATCGAAGGTCCAAACGCTGTCACAATGCCTGTAAGCGTGAAGATGGCCCTCGAAGCTGATCTTGGAGTGCACCTTTGTCCGCAGCGCTTCGATAATGGATTTGTCAAACTGCTTTAGCACTTTTGCAGCCAAGAGCGGCGAAATGGTGTCCTTGATCACCATCTCATCCAGGGCTGCTATCAGCCCCCTGCCAATCAGGACTTGCTATAAAGCTCAAGAGTCGTCTCTCCCCCTTGCCCTCCGTCTCCCTCTCCCTCTCCTTCTTTTCCGCTCCCGCTCCCTCTCCCTCTCCTTCTATCCGTCATGAGAGCGATCAATCGTCTTCTTTTCTTGTTGTATGTTGCAATCGGGCCAGCATTTGTGCTTTATATAGGTACCCACCTGCCTTGGTCACATAGCCGACAACTTTGTATACACAATGGCGTTTGGCGTTAGGGGTGACTCAGGTCCCTTCGTGATTGTTAAGTTGGAAGCTAGTGTTGCTTTTGAAAGAATGAGCTTGGCAAAGGAGGAGATCACTCAAGAGGAGAGCTTGGCAAATTGTGATCTTGCTTGCATTGAGGAGGAGCATCAAAAGGAGGAAGATCTTGAGGATCAGCCTCAAAGCATGAGAGTTCCAAGGGAGTCCTCAATGACAATGGCCGAGTCATCAAATTGCATGCAAATTGTCCATTCAAGTGTGCATCTTGCAAGGGTGGTGAGCATTGGAGAGTCTACTATCTTTGAATACTTTTTGGAAAGTAGTAGTAGACATGAGGTGGCTTGTTTCTTACCTTTAAGATTCATGGTGTTTATTACTTTGTATGACAAGACAATGAAATGGGATGCTTTGAAATCTACATTTGTTGTTAATAAAGCAATTTCATTGGATAACTATTTTTGTAATAGTTTGAATAGAGTCATAAAAAATGAAACATCATTTGCTTTGAAAATCTTTGTGTCCACATGCTTTGTGCATGATCATTCCAATGTAAGGACCAAAGATTATCCTATTTCAATGATAGGAATAATGGTAGTGTTTTGCTCTTCAAGTAGAGATTGTGAAATCTACTTGTTTTCATTCAAAGAATTTGTCAATGGTGGAAATGTGATTTTTCAAGAGTGGAAGATTTGTAAACTTGAAGAAGCAGCTTTGGATCAACACCTTATTCAATTCATTGATGTTTTGGAGTCAAGTCAAGTGGAGGATCAAGCTCAAGACCCGAGGACTCCAAGAAGAATCTTGAGTATCAAGATGGAGCCATCAAGGCTCAATCATATGGATCAAGCAAGGCAAGTTGTCTTTGGCAACATTATTTATGCACTTAATATTTTAATTGATGTATCTTCAAGTGCACAAAATGCCATGGGATCCATGGCTTGGCATGATGTATAGTTTTTGAAGTGTGCTACATGTATATAGACACATATTTGGAACATCTTGTAAGGGATCCTTTAAGAGGTGGTGAAAGATCCTTCATGGACATCATTCTCTATTGGAGTTTCAAAAGTCCCTTGTTTGTAGCTGGATTTTCTAGACACTTCTAAAATCATTCATTCATCTAAAAAGAGAGTTGTAGATAGATCAAGCTAAATTTGAGGAGTGTGAAGAATTGCCAAAAATTGGCAAATCTAGCTTGATCAAAAACCATGTAGAACATTGTAAATATTGTGTATAATTGGGTTCCACACATGTGAGGCCAAGATGCCACGTGGCAACCCACTCCTAATGTAGGTTAGGTCAAGTCCATAGGGTTGGTCATGTCATTTTGGTAGTGATTCCTAGTTTATAAGACCTAAATCCTAGATTTAAGGTGAAAATTTGACCAACTAGCTATCTACGAGGCATGACTCTAGGAAATAGACTAGGGTTTCATTTTAAGTCAAGGAGAGTGATTTAACTTCCTTATTACATGCTGGAAATTCACCTAACTTCAAGAAGGAAGTCGAATTTGCTATGTATTCCCTCTCTCCATCATGAGAAGAGAGACAATTTTTGGAGCTCATTGGCAATCTCAAGCTAGTTCACTATGTACATTGAGTTTTGTTGATCCAAATGAAACCAAATCAATTTCTACTTGTTTCTCAGGTTGAAGGCCATACTAAAGCCTATAGTACACACATGTGGGCTCGGATTTCAATGTTGATCAAGTCTTTTGATTGTTAATGCTTGTTGTTTGTGAAATTGCCAATCTAGATCAACTTTTTTGTGTCTAGTTTTTTGATAGATTGTTAAGCAAGCATCCAATCACTCTTGTGGATCTTTTGTAGATCTATTTATGGTCCTAAAATATAGTACTTTCACATAGAGGAGTCTTTGAGATGGTTCAATTAGGGTTTCTCATGGTGGGGCATACACATGAGGATATTGATGCATTGTTTAGTCGCTTCTCAGAAAATCTGAGGAGAAAATGTGTATTCACATTTCCTCATCTAATGCGATGCTTCAATGAGTGTACAAGTACAAATCCCGCTCCATTCCTAGTTAAAGAGGTTCCAAACTTCAAAGATTATGTAGTTGGTTGTTTGTGTGATAAGAACAAAAGATTGGTTGGACACTCCAAACCATTGCAGTTTCATTCTTACATGCAAGATGGTGTACCATTGATGCAATAAAAAATGCACCCTAAGGCAATTGAATGGCTACCACAAGAAGGTATTGAACTTTGGGAGCGTGATTCTCAAAATAAGCCAAAGCTTCTTTAGGGACAACCAAAAATTGTTTTGGTCTTTGAATACATCAAAGATAATAAGCAAATCTTAGAAGGTTTAAAAATTTATGTCTCTTTTTGGAAAACAGGGGTGGATCCGCGAGGTCAAGAATCATCATATACAAAGTGGATTCAACCAGTGTAGTGTCGTGGATCTTTTGTAGTATAGCCCTTCCGCCTGTCAACAAAGGTTAGATCACTGGATAGGTGCCTAACTATGCATAGATGCTACTTTTAGTTAATTTCCTACTTTCTCCCTTAACTCTACTCACCACTATACTACTCCTCTACACTAACATTCATCATAGTTTTGGTTGAAGGGAATGGATGGAGAAGAAGAGATTGAGAAGAGAAGAGAAAGAGAGAGAAAGAGAGTGAGGGTGGAGGTTAGCTCAAATGCTCCTTATGCTTGCTAATGGAAAAACATTCACTATGGCAAACAATAAATCATGGAAATAGAAAGCAATAGAAAACACAACCAAGAGCAATAGCAAATGAGGATGCTTTTTTTCCAAAAATGGTAGAGTTTCCTCCTTCTCATTAAGCATGGAAATAGTGTACAAATGGTGTCTTTTTATAAAATGGGGAAGGCCCTTGCCCCTCAATCTTATTGGCTAATATTCACAATGATCCTAACCATTCATCTTGGACCCAACTTGATCCAAGGGATCACAAGTTGATTCATGTGAGTCCCAATTTGGACCCAGCTCTAAAAAGTGATCTCTAACTTTAAAAATGACATTGGGCCTCTAGTTTTATTTTAATTACAAGGCCCAAGTCAAGTTTATTTTATTTACAACTTCAATTGTGTGCTCATTGGGCCATGGGCTTATACACGTAGGATGTCATGCCCTCGCAACACATTTTATTGGAGGATTTTATTTATTTACACTTTGTTGGGAATACCCCCAACAACCAATCATCGAGTATTGGGAGAACATGATTAATTTTATAAAAACACTGACCCTGCAAGAGCCTATTGTTTGTAAAGAATTTTGGCCTAGAAGTTCAATCTTCATGGAAGAAGAAAATAATGTTCATGATGATGATAGAGATATAATGGAATTGGAAGCGCATGATGGGCATTATTGTGGTCTAGCTCTATCAGTTTATTGATGAATTTTTTAGAAGAATAACTAGAGGCTTTCAACCTCTTCAAGGTCTTCAAGGAGCATGCAGAGAAAGAAACTGGTAAAAAGATCAAAGCCTTGAGGTCCAACAATGGTGGAGAGTATATCTCTATTGAATTCAAGGAGTACTGCCAAAGCCAAGAGATCGAACAACAGTTCATTACTCCATATTTGCCTCAGTCTAACGGCTTAGCCGAAAGAAAGAATCGTACAATGGTTGAGTCAAAAAAATGCATGCTGGCACACGCATCACTACCAAAGAGTTTGTGGACTAAAGTTGTCTCCACTGCAGCCTACATCCAGAACAGATGTTCGACCAAGGCCCTTTCAGGTAAAACACACCATGAGATTTCTAAGCCTTCTGTGAAGAACCTATGAGTATTCAATTGCATCACCTATGCGCAAATTTTGAAGGAGTCAAGGAAGAAATTAGCCAAAGCCTAAAGACTATCCTAATCGGTTACACTTCCTCCGACAACACTTACAAGATGTATGACCCCGATACTTAGCAGATCTTATTCAGTGCGGATACATTCTTTATCGAGCATCAATTCATCGACTTCAAAGGCAAAGATAAAGTTCCATGTAGACCTTTGACACGACAATTCAAGCCTCTAGTTCAAGTCGACGCCACCTCCAAGAAGATCGAACCGAGTGTGCACATAGCCCATGAGGTATATTCATGAGTCTGTCTGTCTTTTAATTTAGGAATAGACTATTGTCGATGAGGCACTTAGCCAACCAGACTCCGATCTCTGGAGAGAAGTGATGGACAGAGAGTATTCCTCTCTGATCAAGAACCAGACATGGTCATTAGTCAAACTACCTGTAGTAGCAATCTTATCGATTGCAAATGGGTCTTTAAGATCAAATACAATGCCAACGGGGGTATTTAACTAAAGGAAGACCCTTGATTGGTAGCATGACGTTTTTCTCAGATCCCAAACATCAACTACATCGAGACTTTCTATCATGCCCACAACTGGTCTCAGGTGTTTTGCAATCTTCCAATGTGTCGAGCCAAGATTCGTGCAGAATTGGCTCGTCCTAAACACAACATAAGCAATGTCAGAACGTGTGTTATCTGCAAGGTATATAAACGATCCTATCAGTTTTCTGTAAAGTGAGCTGCATCAATTCTCTCTCTGCATCAGTCCTCAAACAATTTTCGTTTGTCAGCACTGTTCCTACGAGCATTGGAGTATTTGCTCCTTTGCAATTCAGCATCCCAAAATCCTCCAAGATTTTTTGAGTGTATTTGGACTGATGAAGATACAATTTACCTCCCCCATAGTCCCTTTCAATTTGTAAGCCAAGGTAACGCCTGGCCTCTCCCAGATCTACAATCTCGAGATGTTTCGAGATGTCATTCATCACTTCAGCAGTCAGCTTCTCGCTCTTGTAGAGTATCAGAGTGTCGTCCGTATACATAGCCACAATGATGATCTTCCCATCTATAGTTCTCACATACACATTGGAATCAGCCATGAGTGGCTTGAATCTTAAGGATTTCAGGGCTTGATCTTTCTTTTTGTACCATTGTCAAGTTGACTGTTTCAGACCATCCTATGCATTCTGCATGCATAATCAGGAAGTGAATTCAAGACATAGCCTAGGGGTTGATCCATGTAGACCTCTTCGTCTAACTCACCATGCAAGAAGGCTGTCTTCTCTAGAAGAATTTTGTGGATTCAGTGGTGAAACACAAACATTCAAGGAGGCAATTGAATGTCCAAAGAAGGACAAATGGATCCAAGCCATGAATGAGGATATGGAATCCATGAGGAAGAACCAGGTATGGACGTTGCAGCCATTATCAGATAATCAAAAGACTATAAAATGTGAATGGGTTTATAAGTTAAAGTATGGACCAGATGGAGATGTTTCAAAATATAAGGCAAGATTGGTAGCGAAGGAATTCTCTCAGAGATATGGTATTGATTATTCTGAAACCTTCTCTCTTGTTGTGAAACATTCATTCGTACGTTTGTTATTTGCATATGCAGCTACTTATGACCTCAGGATCCACATTGTGGACGTTGAGCTGCCTGGCACATATCTTGCTGGCACTCTTCGTTGTCTTGTCGACCTTCTAGGAGATCCTCCTGGAACTATAATGCCTTTGTCTTTGTCTGCTCTGCTAGGTCCAGAACCATCTTGGTTTACAACAACTGTAGCAAAAGGCTACCTCTCTAATCTTTCGTCTTCTGATTCATCACTTGAATGAAATGCGACTCAAAAATCTTCATTTTTGTGTTCATGTTCTACTCCCTCTGTCACTGGTGGCAGATCATAGTACTATCTTTCTAGAACTTCATAGTTGACACAATCATTGTTGGCCATCGTTCTGCTCTCAACGAATTTGACATCTCTCACTATCTTCACAGTGTTCGTGTCTGGCATGTAGACTTTGTAGTATGACAAATTGTTGTCATATCCTACCAGATATCCCTGTTCAGCTTTCTCATCAAGCTTCTTGCAAAGCTTATCAGGAATATGAATGCTACATACCTATGTAACTAGTAGTACTTCAGACCCCTAATAGTCCATTTAGTGTTGGGGGCTAAATGGCAAGTTACCCTTAGGATTAAGGGTATGTGCCCTTGGATAAGGGCAGACAAGTAGCTATACCTTAGTTGGAGGTATGGAGTCACGTGACTTTTGGATAAGGGATACCCTTAGTATTAAGGATAGGTGTCTTAGATTAAGGTACTAGTATCCTTGGTTAAGGGCAGGTAGGTGTCTATGCCTTGGATGGAGGTATGGAACATAGAGAGGTGTTAAAAAGTCATTGGATGACTATTTTTCTAAATCTTGGGCCTCAACCTTGAACCATATCACTTTATTGGTCTAGGACCAAAGTATACTTGTGTTAAAATTGGCAAAAGCTAACTTGATCAAATCTTGTAAATACCATTTTGAGTAGTACATATCATCATTAGACATGTGTGGAGCCTGTTCCCACGTGTGAAATAAATGTATTTATCATTTAAATGAGTCATATAGGTTGTATATACCATTTCATTTGAGATCTAGTGGCTAAAATGGCCAAAATCCAGGTTTCTAGCTATATGCCACTTGGCATCATTTTATTGGTAGGAAAAGCTATTTCACATGGATAGGAGTGATCTCACACGTGCCAAGGACTGCTCACATGTGTATTGATGATTATTGGTGGATCCTTTGATGAGTAGGCACTCTCACACGTGCCAAATCAACTGAGTAAGCATCAGCCCTTGTGTGTATATATGGTGGCTCATTTGGCCATAATTGACAAGAAAGCTAAATCTTGGTTTTGGTGCATTTCTAAAGTAATCTCTCCATTTGTCTTGTGATTTTATGCTTCTAATGGTTTCTAAGCTTAGTGTACTTCATTATTTGCTGGTAGTCCGTACTTTGACAGGTCTTCACACGTGTTAAACCAGCAAGTACAAGTTTTCATCATATTTGATTGTTCTTGTTAGATTTGTTGATGTAGATTTGATCTAGTGCTATCTAATCTTGTGTAGATTGGTAGATCAATCTAATCTAACACCCAATCACACTTGTGGATCTGATTTGGATCCGTTCTTGGTCCTTTGTGCTATACTTTCACATGGTATCAGAGCCAAGTACAAGTGCATTTAAGGAATTGATCTAAACTATACCCAAATTGGCAGGTTTTTGGAAACAAGCTAGTATTGAGGTAGCGAGGTTGAATGGATAGCTAGAACCATCATATTTGTACCAAATCTTGCTGTGGGCTACAAGTGTACTTTCCACACGTGTGGGGCCTTATAGGACCTGTTTTGGATAGTAAAATTCAGTTTGGTGCATTTTGAGCTTCATACACCCAATTTTGAGTCAATTTAGTGCATTTTTCAAGCTTTCACTTGCATTGTTTATATTCCATTGATTTGTTCTTGGTTTAGATCAATCATATAGATGGATTAAAGTTTGTTTACAGTACATTGAAGTTGATTCTCTGATTTTTTGAGTGTACATTGAAGTTGAGAGAGAAAGAGTGCTATAAACCAAAGATTAAGGAGTGATTTGCAAGGGGAGTGATTGAAATCCATTATACCTTCATTCCAGATTTGTTCAAGAGTGAAAGGGCCTAGTCTAGAAGTATCTAAATGCTAGAAGACACTCTTGGATCAGTCCTCCAAGTGAAATCTTAGTGAATTTCTAAAGCACAAACACTCATAAAGGCAAAATCTACCTATACAAGGTGATAAGAATTGTTGGCAAGTACTAGGAGAAAAATTTGAGATCCAAGTCACATTGTTCACCCCTACTCAAGTGTGTAAGTGTGTTTTTTGTCTTGAATTAAAGTCATAAAGGTGAGTGAGCCATATGTGTTGTGGTTGATCCAAAATTTTCAAGAGATCCTTCCTTTGTAGAGGGCAAGAACTAGTAACTCAATTCTTGACTTTGGTGGAAAAATTGTCTTCTTCATTGTGATCAAATCTTGCTAGGTGGCATTAGCTCTTTGTAAGCAAATATCTTAGTGAGAGAGAAGTATCACATTTCTGAAAATTTGAATTTCATTCCAACTCTAAAGAGGTAGAGTCATTGGTACTTGGTGGAGTCCAATAGGGGTGAATGAATTCAATTTTTTGAGCAAAATTTTGACATTATATGTATGAAACTCAAATAAGTTCTATTCAACTTTCTTTGTGAGAGTGTGAGGGTCAAGTTGTGATCCCATTGGGAGTCTAGAACATGGAGGAGTCTATATTTGAGTGTTCATGCATGGTTGGGATCTCTGTGAATCTCTAGATGTCTAAATTTTAAGCTTGGTGAAAAATTATTGACATAGATTGTTATCAAACCATTTCATGAAGTTTTATTTTTCAGACCTGTAAATCTGAAAATCAGATCTGAAAAGTAAAGTTTTCATTCAAACTTCATTAGTTACACATTTCTATCTCCTAGTTTCATGAAGATGGCAATGTAGGAAGGGAATGGTAGTGTAACTTTGTGCATAAAACAAGTTTTGAAATTCTGTTTTTTGTCATTTTGAAGTTCTGATTTTCAGACCTGTAAATCTGAAAATCAAATCTAAAAATTGAAGTTTTCATAAAGCCTCATTAGTTATCCATTTCTAGACACTAGTTTCTTGGTTTTGGAAATCTAGAATAGTGAGAATGTGAAAACTTTGGTTGCTTTTGAAATGACAAATGGAATTGGAATGAGAATGTGAACTTTATGTAAACATTAGCTTGGATTAGTTAATTGAAGTTTACATAAAGATTTGGTTTTCATTTTTGCTTTTGATTAAGGCAAATGTAGCTTGTTGTTGTTTTTCTCTTAAGCTTAGATTAAGCTTGCAAATAGTAGGCTTGGATTGAGCTTATAAACAATAAGATTGAATGAATAGAAGTAAATGCTTTTTATTTGCATTGGATGTAACAATTGAAGCATTTCTATCATTCTAATTTGAGCACTTGTTGTTGTATTTGCATAATAGGAAAACACACAAGCAACCCCAATGGATCAAACCAATGAAAACCCAACATTTGATCTATCAAACCCATCCAATGTGGCACAAGCTCTTGAACTTTTATGCCAACAAATTCAAGCCACTAATAAACAGCTTCTTGAAACTAATCAAAGAGACCAAGACTTAGAGTCTAGGTTAGCCAATCAAAAGAAGCATGTAGTTCCACCTCCTGTAAAAGTGTTTAAGGGGGAGAAGAAAGATAGGAACTTACAAGTGGTAAGTTCTTGGCTAAATGTTTGGAACAAATACTTTGCCATGAACCAATTCCCTGAATCTGAGAAGTTATCCGCTGTCACCATGTTCCTCGAAGGAAGAGCTTTACTTTGGTGGAATGACTTAGTTGCAAAGGGCAATCAACCTTGTACATGAGATGATTTTTGCAAGCTTTTTAGGGATTATTTTTTACCACTTGTAGATGACTATGAACACTTCCAAAAGTTGAGTCATCTAACCATGAATAAGGTTTGGAACAATTTATTCAAGATTTTCATGAGTACCTGAATCCACTTTATAGTGATAT
>CM055102.1:50078921-50178425 GCA_029204225.1 Diphasiastrum complanatum
GATACAATATCTTGCTTTCTAGATGTTTTGAAAACATAATTAGGTCAACAATTTACAAGAATCAATTTCGCAATTAAAGACTATCATCAAAATGAATAGTCCTTACTGATCTTTGAGACAAGCAAAATCTCAACTAAGCCAAGATATATCATCAATCAAGAGAAAAGAGACCATAGGTGAGTAGAATAAAATGAATACCTCCTTTCTTGTTCTTTCTTTTCCAAGAAATAAGAACAACAAGGGGCTCGGCCTTGTAACATAAAGATCTCAAATTTACATGTTAGGACACTCCTCCTCAAATATTAGGACCACAGTCAAAGTTGTCTTTTCTCATAGCAATGACTATGTGATGCATCATAATATAGATGTGCTCTCGGCCCCTTACAAGATTGAAACAAATCTTCATGAAAAGCAATAACATCTCCATGCTCAAATACACCTTCGAGAGTGTAAAGGCTATGTAGCCTTCCATGGTGGATAAGCATCCAACCATCGAACCAACAAGCTTGGATCTCCATCCTTCATTTCTCCAGAAACCACATGCAAAGCGATAACCTTCAAGAACACTAAGTCACATCCTTAGACTTATAGTTCCAAACAAGACTCCATAAAGTGCACTCCTTAAAACAGCTCCATAACTCCAAAGCATTTCATAAGTAAAATAGACATCACCATGAACTTGAATGAGACAAGACATAGCCCTGGGTTACTTGTGAACCAGTCACTAAGAGTAGACAAATCATGAGGCAACTTCCTTGCTTGTTGATGAAGAAAGGCAACATCCAAGTGGTTCCAACTCGATATGATGTTTGTCTTGGTAGAAGACATCAAATAATGGACCATATGTGATTTTGCCATAGAATAGAGCCACTCTAGGCTTGATCACCCTGACTATTGAATGCATAGATCTGAAATTGGAAACATGCAATCTCCCATGCCATACTTCTTCCTTGGAAACACAAGTCATCAATGCAAAATCACAAGTACTTGCATCTCATGCACATCTAACTTGAAAATGCTCCATATCTAGATCCAATTGCTAGGATCTCATCACCTTCTTTATAAAACAATTATTGACATAAATTCAACCTTCAAAACCCATCATCCCAAAATAACTTTCCAACACTAATCACATTCTTTGTGAGATTAGGAACATAAAGTACATTGGAAGGTGATAAACTCATAGAAGATAGCAAGATCAAGGAGCAAATTCCAACTCTTTCAATTGAACATGCATCACCAACAACATTGTATATTGATTCTTGATGTTCTTGATAAGGTTCCAATAGAAATAAAAAGAACTCTTGGAGTAACTCATGTGAGTTGTGGCTCCACTATCAATATACCAAGATACATCATTAAGGGTAAAGAGGATGTGAGTCTTCTATGATATATTTGGCTTGATCTTCTTGAGTCTTCTTCTTGAAGATAGAAAGAATGAAGTTGAATCATCTTCTACTCCTCCTTGGTCTTTGTCCTTTGATTTGTCCCTTGGTGAAGGCTTGAGAAATTTGTTCTTGGTCCACCCTCTTGACGTGTCCCTTGGCAAAGTGAGCTTTGCCACAACCACCATCCTTACTTGAATGTGTGTTGATCTTCATCAGCTTGTTCGTTTGCCCCCATATTCCTTCAGCAATAAGAATATCATGCAGAGCCTCCATAGATGGTAGCTCCTCCATGATAGCTAAGTTTGCACAACCTTTGAATACTCTTCTCTAAGTCCATTAGGACTACTTGAACAGCTTGACTGTTCTCTGGAGTATCTCCTATGCATGCTATGTCCTCAGTGATATCTTTAACTCTCATTACAAAACATAGAAGCACTTTCATCAACTCTTTGTAAACTAGAAAGATCTGATTACTAAGTGTAAGTAGTCTTGATGTGATCTTGCCTCAAAAATGTTCTTAAGAGTTTCCCAAGTCTGCTTGGCTGAGATACATGAACTTATTTCTCTCAACATCTCATCAGAGATGTTCAATTTGATGATATGAAGAGCAATCCTTGCTCTCTTCTTGAACCTTTGAGCCTTTGAGCCTCTGAACCTCTGAGCCTCATTACTATATTTGCATGCCTTGCATGTCACAATGGAAACTTAGGACACAATGCATTTATGATGGCTCGAGTTTCTACAAGGTCATGTTAGACCATTTCCATGTGTAAATCTACATGCATGTCAATCTAGACATACATTGTTACTTGTCATAACTAGACCAACTAGACTTTATGCATGTCATTGGAACTTGATCTATCCTTACCCAAACTCGCCCTATTCTACAAGGATATGTGCTCAATTCACACATCTTGAATATGTACAATCAATTTACATGGGTAGAACCCCCGAAATCAACATATGTAAGATAGATATGTCTTACAATTCTTCACAATGTAGACCACATATGTTGACTGGCGGTTCTCCAGTGAAGACTTGGCGGTTGGTTTGTGGTAGGTCTTCGATGCCTTGGTGGTTTGTCTTCTTTGCAAGTTGTCGTGGGATCAAGTTGCAATCTTTGCTCATGGACTGCATACAGACAGAAGGTGATACTCTAGCGGAGTCTGTGCGGTGCCTCGGCGGTATCCTGCTATTGGTCAAGCGGTGCCTTAGTGGTGCCTTTGCAATTGATTTGCATTGTGGTTGCGGTCAAAGCCTGTTGGGCCTTTGCAAGTATTTATGCAAACAAAGCATGTTGGCTTTTTTTTGTGTATATTTGTAGGTATGTGATCACAAACTAGAAGAGCTTTGTGGGTAGAAACTTCAAGTTTCTTCAGCTCCCTCTCAAAGCGTGGTAGTTTTGTGATTCCTAGGCTGGCTCTCTGTCTTTCAACAATCTCTTGTGTAAGGGTTTAGTGAATATATCAGCAACCATCTGTTTGGTCGGAATGAACATAGTTCCCCGAGATGTGCCTCAAGGTCCTTTTAGCTTTCTTCCAATGAATGTTCGATGGATGTTGCATGTATTGACCCTAGCCACACTAAGGAGTCTATAAGTTGTCTATACAAAGTGATGTCCATGAAGGATCTTTCATCATCTTTATTAGGCACTTTTACATCTTGCTCCATGGGAGTTTCTACATACTTGCAATCTTGCATCTTAAACTTCTTTAGCAAACTTGGAGCATAATTTGTTTGACAAATGAAGATAAAATTGTGAAGAATTGCCAAAAATTTGGCAAATCTAGCTTGATCAAAAACTGTGAAAAATTCAAGTAGTTCAATCATATTTGCTACATTTCTATATTTGGCAAATTGAGGCCAACTTTATATTAGATTTAGATGTAACTCATGGGAAAAGAAATATTTCTCTCTCTCTTATCTCATTCATGATTATACATGGTTTTCTTGGTTCTACTATCCATTGGTGCACTATACTTGTGACATCTTGCAATTCTATGTGTAGAAGGATCAATATTAGCTATTTTCAAGTTCACACGTGTGAAATACAGTAGGGTACTATTGCTATATGGACATTAGCTTCTATTTATGTTTTGATTCATGTTTGATCAGGTTCTATTAGAGTTTGCATCCCATTTTTTTGTGTAGATGCTGATTTTTCTACATTGGCAAGATTGGTGGAGTAGCTTGTTTTTGTATCCAAAGATCTTAGTAGGTTTGGATCTGAATTGGTCCCAAATCTTTCACATGGTATTAGAGCTTGTGTTTCAGTTTATGAAGAAGGCAATCACATCTATCAATGATTTGGAGAAGATATCAATGCTAGAACATGCTAGATTGGATTCTACACCAAAATCGAGTTTCTTGCATTTGTAGATTGGACCTTTTGTAGATCAAATCCCTATACAAGTTCATAAACTTGATCAATTCTGATATTTCAATTCACATGTTGGATTTGGCTAAGTGGTGGCTAATAGATTGCATACCAAGATTTTGGCATTTGCATATGGATTTTGAGATATTCAATTTTTTGTAATTTTGTCAAAACCCTAATTTTGATTGGATCTCTAGATAGTGAAGTTGCTGGATTTCATTTTCTTGGTATAAGATCTAGAAGAGAATTGAGAAGTTTCATATTTTTGTGATTTTCTTTGAAAACATTTGTTCTTGTTTAAGGAGTGCTTTGTGTATTGAAACAGGTTGAAAGAGAGGATCGGGTCATTGCTACATGGCTACATCAAGTGGAGTCATGTTGGAAGCCAATGATAGACTTACCTCAAGTAGCTATACATTGTGGAAGGTGAGGATAAATGATATTATTGAGATAAATGATAAATGATGTTTTGGATATTATTGTAGGTTTGGAGGAGAGACCATCAATACAACAAGATCAAATGAGGTATGACAAGAGGGCCAAAAGGGCTCTACACATGTTAAAGATGAATGTTACCAATGAGCTTCTCAAAGGAAGTTGGTAAGAGTACTTCATCTATGGATTCTTGGGATTCATTGAAGAAGCTTTATGAATCCAAGTCTACTTCTAGAGTGTTGACTCTAAGAAGGCAAATATTTTCTTGTTTGCAAAAGAATGAAGAAAGTTCAAATACTTTTATTTTGAGGTTGAAAGCATTGAATGATGAGTTGGCTTGCATTGATGATAACATTAAGGAAGGAGAGCTTGTTCAAGTTAATCTTAATGGATTCTTGGATGCTCATGCTAACATTGTTCACAGTCTTTCTATTCAAAGAACTTTTCCAAGTTTGATTGTTCAAGAGATCTTGATCAATGAAGAATATAGGCTTCAAGCAAGAGGTGGATATTCATCAACATCTCAAGTTGGAGAAGAGGCTATATTCATCAAGGGAGAAATCAAAAGTAAGTGGTCTAAAGAGCAAGATCAAGTGGATGCTTTTTCAAATGGCAAAAAGAAAGATAGATCATAGCTCAAGTGCTTCTATTGTGGCATCAAAGGACACCTTGCAAGTGAGTGCTACAAGAAGAAGAGAGATCAAGGAGACAAGCAAGTTAATCTTACTCTTGATGAGGATGGTTTGGATGTACAAGATGCAAAATTTGATGATGCTTTGTGATCTCTTCATGTATGCTTGCTAATAAAGGAGATCTAGATCGATGGTGGATTGACAGTGGAGCAAGTTCATACATGACTTTTCACAAAGAGTACTTCACTTCTTTGTTGGCATATGGAAATGACAAGAGGGTGATCTACATGGCCAATCATGGTGAGTGTGCAATCAAAGGGATTGGCACAATTTCTATTTCTCTCTCTACAAATAGGAATGTTCATTTGGAGGATGTCTTGTTTATTCCATCTATTACCAAGAATTTGCTTAATGTGAGCCAATTGCTAAGTAAAGGCCTCAAAGTTGAGTTTGATGGAGATGCGTGTATGATCAAAAGGAAGGATATCTTGATTGGAAAAGGTAAAAGGCAAGGAAAGCTATTCAATCTAGATGCATGTGTTATTGCTAACCAAGTTGGATGTGTTTCAAGGGAGCAAATACCTATCAGCTGCCTCATTTTGTTGAGGACTGTAGGGACAAGATATCAGGAATGATGTGTCCAAGTCTCTTGTGCCAAAGATCAAAATTTGACAATTTGTTCTTCTCGGCTAGCATCACAACATTGGTGTCAACAAAAGCATCTAACTTGTAAAGCTTTCCAAGTCTAGTGCCTTTCGAATAGCTTTGCCCTTCTTCTTTATGTAACATTCATTAGAAGGGAATTCCACACAAAAACCATTATCAACCATTTTTCCAACACTAAGTAGATCTCAGCGATGCTAGAAATGTACAAGACTCCTTGAACATTGACCTTTCTTGAAGATCCTAAGCACAAGGGGATAGAACCTACTCCTTCTATCTTACAAACATCATCATTGGCTATAAAAATAGACTTGATTGAAAAGTAATACATCTGACTTGTCATGTGGGAACTTGCCCCACTATCTATCCACCATGGATCTTCCCCCTTCAAGCTTGATGAAGAAAAGCTTGACATCATTAGTGAGTCCTCATGTGGAATCTCTTCCTCCTCTTGGATGATTTTTGCTTGTCCTTGTGCTTGCTTCTTCTTGAAGCATTCCGAGGCATAGTGCCCCATCTTGTTACATTAGTAGCATTTGATCTTGGACTTGTCCTTCTTGGTCTTGCTTGAGTTGGAGTTGAAGATCCATCTTGATCTTCAATCTTTGCTTTCTTGAATGTGGCTCCCTTGCTCTTGGTTGTGCCCTTGCCTTTAGTGAAGAGTGCTTGATCATCTCCATCATGGATAGAGAGCCTATCCATCCTTGCATTGAAGTGTTGTCTCCTATTCTCGGCCATGAGGACACCTTGAAGATCTTCAAGTAAGGGCAATTTGCCCATTATGGCATATCCTTGCACCAAGTTAGAGAAATATACACAATGGCCATTCAAGATTAGTTGTGCAAGTTCATCTTCCTTCATAGATTCTCCTATAAAGGAAAGTTCTTTGTTTAAATCCTTGACCCAAGCAATCTTGTAGTGTTCTTTGACTCATAAACCTTTTGAAGGGACTCCCAAACCTCTTGGTCTGAGGTACATTCTCGTTGGCTACATTCATTTTGATACAACGAAGGGCTAGTTTGAACCTCTTCTTGTATTTAGTGGATTATTGAGGGAAGATAGGCTCATCCTCATCCCCACTCACTATATCCATCAAATCTTGAATTATAAGGATTGATTACATTCTTAGTTTCCAAATATAATACTTTTATTTCCTCAACCTATCACTAGAATCCAAAAGATAAGCATTCATGGATGCCATCCTTCTGTAAACAATAGATTGATTATCTAAGATTGGATACACAATAGAAAGGATGCAAGTACTAGCTATCCCACTATCTAGGGACCTGAGAATAATCAACAAATGAGTTCTCAACAAGATGCTATTTGGTATTGAGCTCAATTAATTTTGTTGAAAAAGATACAAATTGAAACTAGCTTGCTTGATGTAGAAAAATGACCCAAATTGACTCCTTGATCTAAACTTTATAAGGCTTATAAAGATCCAATCAAACTAAGAAAAGATGATCTAATTGCACATAAATGCCACTCTAAATCACTCTTATAAGGTCAATTTGAACTTTTATATAACAATCAAAACAATCTCCTATCCAAGCACAAGCTACAAAGATCACAATTTTGACAAAAAGATTGATTTTAATGATGAGTAAATGCAAAATGTAGAATCAACAATAGACATTTTGAATGTGAAGAATTTATTTTGTAGATGTAACTTAGTAGTTACGTCCCTCACGTCATATAGTGAGTTCAAAATGTCCCAAACGTCTCTTGGCATTTTAGCTTCAACTATGTGTCCAATCTGTGTATCTGATATATTGGGGATAATAAGTGCAAAAGCTTTACCATCCTTCGATTTTCACTTTGAGTCGTCGTCTTCAAGTTTTACTTTTGTACCTGTAACAACATTCCATAAGCAGCTGGAGCAATAGAAGTTGTGCAAGTAAGACCAACACCTCCGAAAGAAGCCGGAAGAGAGACTTGTCGCTTAATGAACTGGCCATTGGGAATATGAAAGGATTCTGAACCCATCAAGCGATCCAAAATATTTGATAAAGTATTATCAAAATTTTGTAGCAAAGCCAAAACATCAGGAGAGGGAGGAACACACCGTAGAATATAACTTGGCCGTTGAGCGAAGCATTGAGTGAGAATCCCTAGAGCAACTTGAGCATTGCCAAGCTTTGGTAGCAAATCAGCGTGACGAAGATGCACGCCCAAAGTGTCCTGCAAAGAGGAACAAAGTCTGAGAAACCTATAGGAATACCAAGCGCTCAAATCCCATCAACCAGGGTATTGAAACCTGTAGGTAAAGGGAGATCAGGAAGGAGGCTCTTAGGACACCAAGCAACACACTTAGAGGGATTCACAGTGAGGCCCAAAGCCGAAAATTGATGAGAAAAATGTAGGAAAGCCGAAAAGATGTCATTAGCAGATCCCATAATATGCGTGTCATTAGCAATAGAGGGAAACAAACAAGAAGGAAAAGTAGCAGAAGAAGCATGCAATGCTTGAAAGTGCGCCAAAGCAAAAAGAACACCACCCAAGGGATCACTTTGCCTGATACTATCAGTAGAAGGGATAACCAAAACATCACCCGAGTGAGAAGCATGACTGAAATATAGAGGCGCATCCATGGAATAAAAAGAGCGAACAAATAGGATGAGCTGAGCGAGAAGACCGTTAGCCGCATGAAGTACTTGGAAAATGGCCAAAATAGAATTGAAAACATTTTTAACATCCACTTGAAGGACAACCCAATCAGGATGAAGATCCAAGGTAGCATGCAAAGCATGTGTGACTGTCTTGCAACCGCCAGGAGTAGCACAACCAAACTGATGAGGAAACATGTGGTCATGAAAACTGTCAGGAAGCTGAAAACCAAGAGCCCTAGAAACTGTATAAAACCTCTCCAACAACAATGGGACGCATGCCACCGCCAAGCTTATCCAATGCTATCAAACGAGCAGCACCAAGAATATGAGCAATACAAAGAGGAATATGCCCACATGCTACAGAAGAGCAAACCAAACCCGCTAGCAGAATCATCAAGAGAGAAATAGTCACGAAGATGCTCAAAAACCATACCAAAAGGACCCCCATTTGACAGATGAGGGTTGCGTAGAAAAGCATTAAGAAAATGAGATTTTGAGAGCTGCAAATCAGAATTAGATTCAAAGTCTTTAACAAAAGAGAGAAGACAGTCATTTGTCGGTGGATGAAAAAGCTCCAAAGCCTGAAGGGTGGCAGCAGAAGGAGAAGCTGGACTAGTAGGAGCTAGAGCATGAGCTGCACGAGAATACTCACCCACTTGCCCAAGTAAAACACAACAACGCAACCGACAATGAACATGGGATATAGAAACACCATCCGAAGTTGAATCCCAAGTAGCAAGCACATGACAGCGAAGGAAATGATCTTCTTGCAGATTTTCTCAATTTCCTGACATAAAGCGACGAATCCTGTTGCGAGTTTTCCTGTGACCAGCATCACCACCCCGAGGAGGTAGAGGCAGACACCATAGAGAAAAAAACAAAAAGACATGCCAAGTTGCGATATCAGAAGGGTTGGAAGCCATATGAGACAAAGGTAAGGACAAAGCTCTCTGGACCTCTAAGCTCAAGGCAAAGGGTATGTGTGCATAAAGATGATGACGAGGAAAACCTAAGTGAAAAGTGGTCAAAATATCAAGGGAGCGAATCCAGGTCCAAGCCGAGTCAGATGGCGAAGTAGGAGCAGGATGAGGTGCAAGGTCGACATAGGTTAATGCGAGTTGTTCATGAAAAGCAGAGCAAGCGTTTTGATGGCGAAAAAGACCGACACCTTGCACATAAAGGCGACCATAGCCCGCACATAGAACACGAGGGCAAGAAGAGGATGATGAACGATGGGTCATCTTGGTCGTAAAAGTGAAACAATTGCAAAAGCAAAGCAACAACAATTCAATGCATTTCGGATGGAGTTTAGATGCGATTGTTGGACATTGCCACTTGAATCACTCCTACAGTCCTCCAGAATGTAGTCAGGCACTACTGATCTACATTTATGAACTAATGTAGCATTCAACAAAGTTTCAACCAATGTGCGAAATTAAAATGAATGAGAGAATCAGACACACAAATAACAATAGACACATTTGCATTCAAGATCATACATCATAGAAGAGACATGTGCACAATGGCTACAAGATTATCTATTGATTTTCTCTGATTCTTCAAGCACTACATGCAGACCACGCAATGCGTTGGCATGATAGAAATACAGTTCTCTCATGAGTGGATGTCTCGCTTACTAACGGACCTATGGATCTCTATGGATCCTGCTTACAGAACTCGTCTCGCATGCAGGCGGACTTCTTATCTGTATTTCATCTTGATTGCTTACTAGCATCAGACTAGTTTTCTATATATGTATATCTATCAAGTATCATCTAGTAAGTACATAGTCGCTTAGAGTGATTTAGCATCAACTAATCAGGAAATTACAAGAGTGGCAGATTAGCCATGACCTAGAGTGTATCTACTGATGTGATGCCATTAGATCAGATATCTGTACTTCTAGGTATTTGCATGATCTTGCTGGTACTCTTTGGAATGTGAAGGCATAAAAGGTTTCGTGACGTTTTCCATGTCGTGTGGTTTGGTTCGTCGTCGTCATCTGACTTTCTCTTGCTGGACCACAAAAGATTCTCATTTGTGAATCTTTTGTGTTCGTGTCTCCCCTTCAAAACATGATAGCTTTACGATTCCAAGACTGCTCTTCTGTCTCTCAAAAAGTTCTCTGTCCAGGGCTCTGGTGAGGATGTCAGCAACCATGTCTTTTGTTTCGATGAAGGTGGTTTGCAACAACTTGTTTTCAATTAGATCTCTAATCTAGTGATACTTGATTGCGATGTGTTTCGTTCTGGAATAAAACACAGGAACTTTTGTCAGATGTATTGCAGAGGTGTTATCCATTGCAAGACCAGAGGCTCATTCCTTGTTTCGTGCAATTCGTCTAGGAACTGCCTTAGCCAGATTATCTCGTTGGCCATCTTTGCTGCTCCAATGTACTCCGCTTCGCAGGATGACTAGGCTACAACGGTCTGCTTCTTGCTGACCCAGAGAAGTGCCACTCCTGATGCGATGGTGCATCCTTCTGAGATGCTTTCACAATCATCCTTGAGAGATGCCCAGCTAGCATCGCCGTAGAAAAGCATCCTGAAATCTGCATCACAACAATAACACAAGCCACAATCCCTCCTTAATTGAAGATATTGCAAAATCCATTTTGCAATCTTCCAATGTGTCGAGCCTGGATTAGTGCAGAATTAGCTCATCCTGAATACTAAATAAGAAATATCAGGACGTGTGTTGTCTGCAAGGTACATCAGTGAGCTGTATTTGTAAGTTGTGGGCTGCATTTGTTCTCTGTCTTCCTCAGTTTTTGGATAGTCATCGTTTGTCAGTATCATCCCTGTGAGCGTTGGAGTATTCGCTCCTTTGCTATTTAGCATCCCAAAATCCTCTAGGAACTTCTGGGTGTATCTGGACTGGTGAAGGTATAACTTACCTTTCAATCTGCAAGCCAAGGTAACACCTGGCTTCTCCCAGATCCACGATCTCGAAATGTTTCGAGATGTCTCCTTTCACTTCAACAATCAGTTGCTCACTCTTGCAAAGTATCAAAGTGTCGTCCACATATATAGCCACAATGATGATTTGCCCATCTGTGACTCTGACATACACATTGGAATCAACCAACAGTGGCTTGAATCCTAATGATTTCAGGGCTTAATCCCTCTTCTTGTTCCATTGTTGAGCTGATTGTTTCAGACCATAGATACTTCTATGCATTCTGCATGCATAGTCAGGAGTGAATTCGAGACATATCCTGGGGGTTGATCCATATAGACCTCTTCATCTAGTTCGCCATGCAAGAAGACTATCTTCTCGTCCACAATGTGGATTCTGAGGTCATAAGCTGTTGCATATGCAAATAACAGTCGTAGGGATGAATGTTTGACAACAAGGAGATAAGGTTTCAGTGTAGTCAATACCATATCTTTGAGAAAATCCCTTCGCTACCAGTCTCGCCTTGTATTTCGAGACATTCCCATCTGGTCCGTATTTGAGCTTGAAAACCCATTTGCATTTGACAGTCTTGCGCTTACGTGGTAATGGCTGCAACGTCCATACCTGGTTCTTCCTCATGGACTCCATCTCTTCGTTCATGGCTTGGATCCTCTATCCTTCTATGGACATTCAATCGCTTCCTCGAAAGTCTGTGGTTCGCCACTGAATCCGCAAAACTCTTTTAATAAATGTAAAATTTAGACACAAAAATAGAAATGGTCGAAGATAATTAATATTAAAAGCATCATGTAAATTATTGCAAGACGCATATTTTTATTTAAGACACCTTATGACACATGTATTTATTTATTTTTTCATTTAAATATCTAAAAAAAAATCTTTAATCACTATATAAATGTCACAAACTTTCGAGTGTCATCTTGTTGGTAAAAAAATTTAGCACTCTCTAAGGTTTCTAGATCTAAAACGACACTCTTTACACTTTCTAGCACATCTTATTCACATTTTTTAATGGTCTATCACTTGTCTACTCCATATACATTCCTTGAAATATGCTCTAAAATCAATCACTTATCTAAATATTCATTGATGGAATTAAAAAATTGACTACCTTGTTTTCAAAAGTTTTCCATAGTTAAATGCCAAGAACTAAATTCTAATTTTGCCATTTGTTTTTTGCAATATCTAACACCTCTAAAAATCAAAACATTTATTATTTGCAATAAGAATAGAATTTTATCAAGTCACTATCATTAATACATCTCTCTTACCCAGTTTGTTGTGGCTCTCCCATATATTGAAATATTAATTGTCAAAGATATTGATGAGAGTTGTAATTATCATTCATAAGATATAAACAAACAAATTATTACAAAAATCAAATATAAAAAGAACAAGAGATGTGTAAAGATCTATAATTTTTTGAGATGTAAACTTGTCTTGTTTTTTATGTTTAAAATGAAAGTTTATAACAGAAGTAATGTGATTGTTTTTGGAATTGAGAAAGTCTTGGCTATAAGTACTCTTCAACAATCACAAGATGACAATAAATGGACAATAGGACAATGTTGCAAAAACTAGAATAAATCATTTTGTGGAATTTTAAGTTTTTGTATACCTAATATTGTGAAAATTTATAATTTTTCTAATAGCGCTTTTTATTGTGGTTAAGGACCATGCCAAACTTTAGGTCAAGATCTATATTTAGTTTGAGATGTTACGTCTCGAGTTAATCCCAATTGACTAGGTCTTGACCATGGGTGCCAAGAATAGTCCACTTGATGGTCCTAATTTTCAAAATAGCTATTATTATTAGCCATAATGAGGTTCATTTGGATTCAAACAAGTGTTCACATGTAACTACTTTGAAGTGTTTCTTGGTAGATAGTTAGTTGGTCAAATTTTCACCTTAAAACTAGGATCTAGGTCCTATAAACTAGGAATCACTACCAAAAGGACATGACCAACCCTATGGACTTGACCTAACCTACATTAGGAGTGGATTGCCACGTGGCATCTTGGCCTCACATGTGTGGAATGCACTTATGTACAAAATTTACGTTATACTACATGGTTTTTGATCAAGCTAGATTTGCCAATTTTTGGCAATTCTTCACAGGCTCTTGATCAACTTAGTGGAAATGACATAAAATCACATCGATGTAAGCCCTTAAATTGCTTGAGTGAATTGGCACTTTAATGGATGGATCATTATTGCATTTAGCATTGTTGCCCTGTGGAAAGCTGCTATGTGGATCATCGTGTAGGCAAAGCGATTCAAATACGCAATCCAAAATGAGTTCAAGATTGGCAAAACAAATCCAGAAAAAAGCCCATCAATTGCTTTAGTGAATTGTCGCCTTAATGAATGGATCGTTGCTGCATTCAAGATCATTGCTTCTCCCCATGGAAAGCTAATGTGTGGATTGTCGGTAGCTGCTTCATTCAAAATCATTGCCTTGCACCATGGAATGTTGTTGTCTGAATGATTGCAGGCTGCAACAACTCATGGAGGTAGATGAAAGAGTCAACATCTGTGGAAAAATGGGTGGACTAGGCTAATCCAAAGATGCGGAGGAATCAAACCTCCACCTTCCAAAAGAGTGGGCCTAGATTCCAAGGTGGAAAGTGAGGCCCATGGGGCCTACTCTTCTACCCTCCTAACTACTTTAGAAAAAGGTTTTACATAATGCTCTCTTTTTATTTTTAACACTCTTGAGTTTATAGAAATTTATTTTTGTAACTATTTGATTGGAAGATACACGAGCGTAAGGACCAGGCCCCACCGTCACCGTAACGTCCGCCAATCAGGAAGGGACCTGAGTCACCCCTAATGCCAAACGCCATTGTGTATACAAAGTTGTCGGCTATGTGACCAAGGCGGGTGGGTACCAATATAAAGCACAGACGCTGGCCCAATTGCAACACACAACAAGAAAAGAAGACGATTGATCGCTCTCATGGCGAATAGAAGGAGAGGGAGAGGGAGCGGAAAAGGGAGAGATGGAGATGGAGACGGAGGGCGAGGGGGAGAGACGACTCTCGAGCTTCATCGCAAGTCCTTGATTGGCAGGGGGCTGACAGCGGCCCTGGATGAGATGGTGATCAAGGGCACCATTTCGCCGCTCTTGGCTGCGAAAGTGCTGAAGCAATTTGACAAATCCATTATCGAAGCCCTGCGGACAAAGGTGCACTCCAAGATCAGCTTCAAGGGCAATCTTCACGCTTACAGGTATTGTGACAACGTTTGGACCTTGGATTTGAAGAACGCTAGCTTCAAGACGGACAATGATGACGTGCAAGTAGTGGATCGTGTCGAGATTGTGGCTTGTGATGCAGCCTGCGTTGCGAAATCACAGCAGCTGTGAGCGTCGCAGCAAGTGCTTTGGGGGCAATTCATTAAGTAGGTTTGTGATTTTTTTTCGAGCGACAGAGACGACGGATTAACGGAAGATGAATTATCGACATCTTTCAAGCAAATTTCTGAGATTCATTTTTGTGGTTGCAAATGCGTATATATCTGGTTAGAGAATACGGACCTGAAACAAGCTATTATGAATCATGATATCGGCTCAAAGTTGCTTCTCTAAGTTTCTGAGTCTATTCTCTCCTCTTGACCTAGAATGAATAGACCCTATGTGAATGAATACTGCACGATTTTTATAATTTGTTTTTCGTTTACACATGGCATGTACTATGTTTCTGTTTTAGCTGAGCCTAGCTTGTCAGATTGGTAACAAGCTTTTTCTCAGAAAGATTTTGTGCTTATGAAATCTTAAATGTGCCAGCTACATCCATCGTTCCATCTTAAAGTTGGCCAAGTTTGTGAGTTTTAGCATCAGATTAAGTGTCACAACATACATCAAGTGTCACAGTGTTAGGGCACACTGTTAGGGAACAACAACAATTACTATGAAGGAGATCGTTCCATAGACTTACAAACAAACAAGCACACACATTTAATGTAGATTATATGTCGTTAGAAAAAATATAAATAGAGTAATCATAAAATAAATAAATGACGTATACCAACTAGTGGCCCAAATATGTATTGTACCTTCATGGAATAAGTATGTTGGCCATCAAGCCTATCATGCATAGGGTGAACAGGTGGAAGGTATCGAGTGTGGCCCTCGTAAATCATCTTTCACAGATGTTGTGAGTGATGTGCTTGCAAATACTCGCCAGAAATGGGGCACGCATTGTAACCAACTGAATATTCCTCCAATTAGAAAGGGCGCCAAACAACATACATGGAAAATGAGTGTGCAATCATTTATTTAATTTTAGCAATACAAAGAGGTTTACAAAGTCTCACCGAAGAACCGACCTCCGTCCACACAAATAATGACTCCCTCTCAATCTGACCATACATGCGAACATGTGATATAGTGGTACGTCGCTCTTGTCATAGTGCATACTTACATCGTGCAGATGGGCATGGTATTCTCTGGTATAACCAGGCCTCTGATCCTATATGTGATGGTCCTGCCTCATCATCTGAGGATGAGGAACATGAACTCAACATTTGCATCGGTGCACCTTGGCAGTTCACAATGGATTGAACACAAAATTAGAAATGATTATCGATACATAAAACAAACTAGATAAATGCATTGAGACGAACAAAAGACATGTATATAATAACTAAATTTGAGTCTAGTGCAAATAGTCTCTGGAAATTAGCAGTACAATTGCAAGATCGGATTATGCCAAGATATGCGAAGCATGCCTACGTGCATCATTACATGTCTAGCCTCGCTCTTCAATTCTCGCCAGTTTTTTTACTGATATACTATATTGTTGGCTTTCCCGATATCTGGAAATAGGTTCGAACCGGTTTCTATAAGAACCGTCGGTTCCTATATCTGGTTCCCAATATGTATTATTTTTTTAAAATAAATAAAAAATCAATTCGAAAATGATTATTGCTAAAATAGTCACTTGCTAAAAGCCATTAATGAATGTTAGGTTCTGTATAGTGAATTGATACTCGGGTTATATCCCTCTCCAAGGATCAAAGGGACCCGACGGTTCTGGACCGTGGCCGATTCTCACAAAGGAACATATATGCCGGTTCTACACATAAGCCGATTTAGGGTAACAAGTGTACCCGTTGGTCAGGGTCTTGATTAGAACCAGGTTGATAAGCAGGTTGAGAACCGAAAATAAATTACCCGACCAACACTGGTCACCCAAGAATGGTCTTGGATGCCAAATACGTCGATGTTTGGACACTTATGACATCCTCTAACCATATGAGAATTACAATTTAGCAGATAAAAAATTGTGTCGTCAAGTGCACTATATATTCTTTAACAAGGCTTGGGAGGAGCCGACCATCTTTGAAAATTCTGTGTTTTTTAGAATGCATTAATTTTGGGTTGATTTAGAATGCATCAATTTAGAATGCACCTTGGAACAGGAAAGGAATATTTTTTCTAATATAGTCAGGGCCTCGGAATGGCCCTCGATATACTGAAGCTAGTGTGAGGTGTATACCGAGGGTCAGACAGATTCTTGAAAATTTTGAAAAGACTAACATTTTCCACGACATTTTTGAAGAGGGAAGAGGAGTGGGTGATGGAATCAAGGGACATACCTATTGCCTTTGTCATCTCCCTTGTTTGTTGATCCTTGCTCACCCACTTTATTCTCCTTGATCTCCTTATTATCCTCACATTTGAGTGCTCTTCTTGCTTCTCTTGCTATTGCTCTTTGCTTTCTCCTCTTGCATTTTGCTTGTTCTTCTTGCTCCTCTTGCATTTTGCTTGTTCTTCTTGCTCCTCTTGCACTTTGCTTGTTGCCCTTGCTCTTCCTTTTAGCTTACTCCTTGCAGAATCAAATGTGGGGAGGTCAAGAAAGAAAGGAAAAATGAAGGATGGAGGCTTTTTGATTTGTTAGATGCAAGGTAATCTCTTTTCTCACTCTCTCTTTCTCTAGCATCATAGTATCCATCTCAATGTGATCTCAGTTTGGTTTTATTGACACCACGTTTTCTATGCAAACTTTCCTCTGAGGCAAAGGAGCCGGTGGATCCAATTTTTTGAGAGATAAGTCGGAAAGGCATCGGAATAGGCAGATCTACAATAGTTACTATTCGAAGGCTATTTCAACACCTATTCTGAAGGCCGTTCCAGGTGACCGTGCTGGTTGAGGGCGATGTAGATCCATAGTTGAGGTTGTTGTAGATCTAGAGTTCCAGAGAATCAAAATGCCTATCAGATAAACAAGGCTATTGTATTTGTCATATCAGCACCTATTCTGATGGTTGTTCTGATGCCAGATCCTGCTATTTGGCGGAGATGCTGGATTGCATATGGATGTTTGTTGTTATTTTTCTAAAATTAATTTGTTACAACTATTTTTTGTGATACTAAACTAAACAAACTACAATACTAGTTTTTGTTTTGCAGATTTCATTATTGGATACTAGACCAATATTCATCATAGCATTTCAGGCAGATCATCATAGCAGCTTCTTGAGGTACTTGCAAGGTCGGAATGGAGCTCGGAATAAATCATGCTAGTTCTAGCAGCATACCAGTGTCTAGTCCAACGTCTGTTCCGACCGATGTTGACATTTTTTTTTTATCTTTCAAATGATAGATCTGTGAATGTTATGATACATCTGTGAAGCTTGGGTGTTTTTTTTAGAAGACTATTCAATTGTGCTGACCAGTTCTATGATTTTTCCATGAGGATTGATAGAAAATTGTTTTGCAGTTTTTTATGCCGATTCTTGGACTCTAACATCATCCAAGTAGCTGAATAACCCAACTACTAGCTGTTCCACGTACCTGTACAATATTGTAATAGTTTGTCTCCTATTTTTTGTTGTAGATCCACATTTTATAGTGTAGAACTACATTTAGTGTTATTTTCATTAGGATTCATGAAAACATATCCGCACATCCTAGAAAGAAATCTGTACTTTTATTGATAAATCTGTTGATAGTGGATACATCTTTCAACTGGAGTGGGAATCAGTGGAGGTTGAAACAGACCTCGAAATATCTGGATTCGTTTAAGACAGTATACCATTTGTTATTCTGAGGTCCATTCCGACCTCTGCTCATACATTTTTTACAATTCATAAACAGATTATACGCTAGATTGTTACCAGCCCATGAATGGTAGATTATATACCTCTGCACGTTTTGCAGTATAGGAATACTTCAATTTTATTTTACATTATGATTTCTGAAAATATATCTACACATTTTAGAAACAAATCTGTACATTTATTGATGGATCTATTGATAATGGGTGAGAGTCAATGGAGGTCGGAGCAGACCTCGAAATATCTGGATCTATTCAAGACACTATACCATCTTTTATTCTGAGGTCCATTCTGACCTCTGCTCTTACATTCAAAAATAGATCTGGTAAACATTGGCAATTTGTGTTTGAAGAATGCTAGATTATTATCACCTCAGCTATTATATCAAAATTACAAAATTCACGTCCCAGTTGATACATTTTGACTCAGCACCACCACATTTTTTAGATTCTTTCACCACATTGAGGCCTTCATGTTGCCTTCTTGATTACGTTTGTCCTTGAAATGACGACACTTCTCCGCTAGTATTTTTATGAACCTGCTGGGGAAGTCCATTGTTGGCCTAAGAAAACAAATGATCTCCACTCTCAACAATTCGTGGTATACATAGTTAATGTTTCAAGCTTACTAGTTTGTGCCACTCTGATTTGTAGGATCTTAACCTAGTCTTGTTATTTTAATTTACAAGATCATAGTTTATGTGTCATGTATTGGTTATGCTTTCATGTTTAGATATAGAGAGCGAGGGATATGGATAGAGAGAGAGAGAGATCATGAAAGAGTTAAAGGTAACCAACACTCCCAATTTTAGGAAGGTGTGTAGCCCTTGTTTTCTTCCGATAAAGGCATGGTTCAAATGTTTTTTGTTGGACGATAAGTTCCACGAGAAAGCCCAAACGCCGTATGAAGGGAGCATGTGGTGACATTCTAGAATAGGATATAATCATATGGTTTGGGAGTTTTGATTAGCACTCTACTATGTTCTTTATTTTTTTAATCCTTGTGTGTATTTAGGTTTTAGGGTTTAGAGTGTGCGTGTGCGTGTGTGATGCCATTCGTTTATGTTTCATGATTACCAGTTCATGCTACCCTAATTCGCAGAATCTTGATTTATGTTTCATGCTTACTAGTTCATGCTACTTTGATTTATAGGATCTTAATCTATTCATGTTATTTTAATTTGCAAGATCATAATTTATGTATTGTGTATTGGTTATGTTTCACGCTTAGAAATAGAACACGAGAGATGGGGAGAGAGATTTGGAGAGAGAGAGAGAGAGAGAGAGAGAGAGAGAGAGAGATCATGAAAGAGTTAAAGGTAACCAACACTCCCAATTCTAGAAAGGTGTGTAGCCTTTTTTTTCTTCCATGTGGTTCAAATGTTTCTTGTTGGACAATAAGTTTCACGAGAAAGCCCAAACGACGTAGGGAGGGAGCATGTGGTGACATTCTGGAATAGGATATAACCGTACGGTTCGGGAGTTTTGATTAGCACTCTACTATGTTCTTTCTTTTTTTTCTCCTCGTGTGTGTTTAGGTTTTAGGGTTTAGAGTATGCGTGTGCGTGTGTGATGCCATTCGTTTATGTTTCATGATTACTAGTTCATGCTACCCTAATTCGCAGAATCTTGATTTATGTTTCATGCTTACTAGTTCATACTACTTTGATTTATAAGATCTTAATCTATTCATGTTATTTTAATTTCGAGCTATTATTGGTATTGAGTCAAAGCTACGAGGGCAATACTGTTGATTTTCACACGTGTGGACTGTCCACTACATGTACTTGTGATCTCCTAAGGTGTGTAGATGCACCAAGATCAAGACTAGATTGAGATTCAAGATCAATCTTGAATCCTATGGCAAAAACACACTACTACATACATTCAATCACTTCCAACTCTCACTCACACGTGTGGGAAGTATTCAAAAAATAATCTTAAGTAAAAACAAGCTGCTCTCCTCGGGTAGAGAGAGAAAATGCATCAAGAGCTCTCGGGTAGAGAGAGAAAGCTAGAAATCCAATAACTCACAAAATCCATGAAATCACCAAATCAATTGATTTCAAAATGAGGAGTACAATGATACTAGTAGGTCCACGAGCTACCACTATGCTTAACTATGATTGGACCACATTTTGTCACCTCTTGATCCTATTGGATCATTGATCTATGCACCTCTTAATTCTATTGGACTATATTCAAGCACACCTCAATTTCCTATTGGACCTCGTGGAATTCATCAAAAAAAAACTTTACACTTGTCTACACTCTAATTAGCAAGTGTTTAGCCTCTTACTCTATTTTGGCTCAATAGTGGCATTACAAGTGGAAATGCATAATTTGCCATCTATGCCAAATTTATTCCTATCAACATCCTACACCTAGATGCTTGATGTAAAAAACATAAGACCCCTATATCTAACATAGATAATCTTTTTCAATTCTTCACACTCCTCCTAAAAGATTATCTATGAAGATTTGAGCATTGATCTTGATATAACTCCAAGATTAGATCTATGCTTGATGAAAGCACTTTTGCTCAAAGGCTTGGTGAGTAGATCGGCAATACAAGAGGACAAGTTGACATGCTCCAAATAGATTTCTCCTCCAATAAGCTTTTCTCTCACAAAATTGTGTGCCACTTCTATGTGCTTGCTTTATTGGCAAGAGCTTGGGCCGAGATGTTATCACACTTGATCATTGGTAGATCATCCTCCTTGATGCACTTTAGTTCCATTAATAACCTCTTGATCCAAAGCACTTCTTTGGTAGTTGTAGTGAGTGCTTTGTACTCGGCCTCACATGAAGAGAGAGATATAGTATCTTGCTTTTTGGAAAGCCAAGATATTAGATGGCCTCCAAGAAAGATAGTGTATGCAGTAATAGACTTTCAATCCATTTTGTCACTTGCAAAGTCCGAATCCGAGTAGCCAATAATGGATAGATCTTCACTTTTATAGAGTAGACCATAATCACAAGATGAAGATACATATCTTAAAATCCTCTTGGCCATCTTCCAATGATGGATCTTAGGTTCTTGCATATATTGACTCAATTTGTGCACACAAAAACTAAGATCGGGCCTAGTAATGGTAAGCCAAATCAAGGTAAGCCTACAAGACTCCTAAAAAGTGTGATGTCCTCAAAGGATCTTTCATCACCTTTATTAGGATCTTTTACAGTTTGCTCCATTGGAGTATCTATGCTCTTAGAATTTTTCATATGGAATTTTTTTTAACATAGTGTGAGCATATCTAGATTGGCATATAAAGACATGATTTTCATAAAAATCAATTTCTAGGCCTAGGATGTAATGTATCTCTCCTAGATCTTGCATTTTAAACTCACATCCAAGTGCTAGCTTGGTTTCATCAACTAGCTTGATACAACTTCCACAAAGAATAATGTCATCAACATAAATTAGAAGAATGACAATATTGCTATCAACAAACTTTAGATACATGGAAGGATCATAGTCACTAAGAGTAAATCCTAGTGAGATAAGGAAAGAGTTAAGTCTTGAAAACCATGATCTTGGTGCTTGCTTGAGTCCATAAAGACTTTTGAAGAGCAAGCACACTTTGGACTCATCCTTGATGAATCCTTGAGGTTGTTCCATATAGATCTCCTCCTCAAGATAACCATTTAGAAAAGCATTGGATACATCTAATTGAAACACCTTCCACTTGAAAAAACAAGCAAGAGAAATAAGAATTCTTATTGTCACCATCTTTGCAATGGGTGCAAAGGTCTCCTCATAATCAAGCCCATGGATTTGAGCAGATTTCTTTGGCACATAATCTTGCTTTATGCTTGTTGATGGTGCCATCATGATTGAACTTGATCCGAAATACCCACTTGCAACCAATCACATGCTTGTTGGAAGGAGGATCCACAAGCTCCCAAGTATTGTTGGTGACCAATGCATCATACTCTTGCTTCATGGCATCATACCACTCCTTGGTATTGAGTGCCTCTTGTACATTCTTTGGCTCTTCATGAGAGACATAAAAAACATAATTAGTGGAATCAAGATCCACTTGTTTGCCTTTGTCAACATATGAGAGCCTCTTAGGCTCGGATCTATCTCTCATGGATCTTCTTGGTGAAAAAATCCGAGGAGAGTCTTCTTCAAATCTCAACCCCATCACATCATGATTGGCTTCAAAATCAATAATTGATGATGCATCCATAGATTTCTTGATCTCGGCCTCTTCAAATGATGAGTGTTGATCTTCATGAAAGACAACATCTCTACTTTCAATAACTTGAGAAGTAGAGAGTATAAAGACTCTATAGGCCTTCTTGGTGGATGAGTATCCAACCATGATCCCTTTGCATGCACTAGGATCTTCCTTCTTCCTTGTTTCCAAGGGAATATGGACAAAGCATAAGCATCCAAAAACTCTAAGGTGATCAACCTTAGGCTTCTTCAAAAATAATATTTCATATGGTGACTTTCCTCCAAGAGCTATATGTGGGAGCCTATTGCAAAGATAATTTGCACAATTAATGGCTTCTCCCCAAAAATCTTTAGGCAAAGATGCCTCAATTCTCATAGATTTTGCACATTCACATAGAGATCTATTCTTTCTCTCAACCACTCCATTTTGAGATGGAGAGTAGGCACAAGAAAACTCTCTTTTAATGCCTTCAAGCTCACAAAAATCTTGAAATTTATTGGAGATATATTCACCACCTCCATTACTTCTAAGAGCTTTAATCTTGAATGAGAATTGCTTCTCTACATAAGCTTTGAAAATAAGGAAATGATCAAACACCATAGATTTTGAAGCAAGAAGATATATCCAAGTGAATCTTGTGTAATCATCAATGGAAGTAACAAAACAAGTGGCTCCTCCCTTGCTTGTAGTTGATGAGAAATGCACATCCGAGTGGATTAACTCCAAAGGATGCTTGCTTTTGATAGAAGATCTTGTAAATGGCTTTTTGTGAGATTTAGCAATAGCACAAGCCTCACAAGGCTTGATCTTCTTGGAGAATGACTTTGGCAAGCCAATAGCTTTGGATTCTTTGATCATAGAGAGCATGGATTTGTAGTTGGGATGTCCCAACCTCCTATGCCATAATTCCTCCATAGAGAGCTTGTTCACAAGAGCAACATTACAAGCATTCACATACTCATTTGGATCTAGTTTATAGATGCCACCATATCTAGATCCTAATGCAAGTATCTCATCATTCTTCTTGATAGTGCAAGTATCAACATTGAATTTTACATCAAGTCCATTATCAAGCAATTGGCCAACACTAATAAGATTCTTGGTAAGCTTAGGTACATAAAGAACTCTAGAGAGAGAAAGAACTTTAGAGGATGCAAGCTTCAAGGGAATGTTCCCTATGCCTTCAATAGGACATTCAAAATCATTTGCAGTGTATATTGATTTCTTCACTCCATCATAAGGTGCAATAGAAGAGAAAGAGTCATTGGAGCTACACATATGTGAAGAGGCTCCACTATCAATATACCATAGGCCGTCCTTCTTGAAAGGAGTAGATGAGAAACTAGAGACCATAAGAGATCCCTCTCCATCACTTGCAATAGTGTCTTCCTTCTCATTGGTAATATTGGCTTGCTTGAGTTGATTCTTCTTTTTGAAGCAATTGGTGGCATAATGACCTTTCTTGCCACAATAAAAGCACTTGATCTTCTTCTTCTTCTTGAGCTTGGATGATGAAGCATTAGAGGAATCATCTTCCTCCTCATCTTTGTCTTTGGATTTGACTTTGTCCTTGCTTGAGGATTGTTGATGTTGGTTCTTGCTCCTCTCTTTGTGCTTATCCTTGGCAAAGAGAGCTTTGCCATCATTATGAGTGAGAGAAAGCTTGTCCATCCTCAAGAGCTTATACTCTTGTCTTGATTCTTCTGAAATTAGCACACTTTGGAGAGCCTCCAAACTTGGTAGCTCCTCCTTAATGGCATAGGATTGGACAAGATTATCAAATTCACTTCTCAAGCCATTGAGAATGACTTGAACTAGCTCATTTTGATTGATGGAATCACCAATACAAGCAAGCTCTCTATGAATATCTTTTACTCTCAAAACATAACTAGATGCACTCTCATCACTCTTTTGGCTACTTTGAAAGATTTGATTCCTAAGAGTGAGAAGCCTAGAGGTATTCTTAGCCTCATAGATAGTCTTGAGACAATCCCAAGCTTCTTTGGCTGTTGTACAAGTACCTATCTCCCTCAATATCTCATTAGAGACATTCATCTTAATGTAGTGGAGAGCCATCCTAGCTCTCTTTTTGTATTTTTGAACCTCTTGAAGAACTTGTGGTTCTTCTTCAAGGCCAAGAACTATGTCCATCACGTCTTGAAGTATCAAGATGGACTCCATCCTCATTTTCCAAATTGAATAATTTGAAGTGGTCAATCTTTCACTTGGTTCCAACAAGAATGAACCCATTGAAGACATTTGAAGTGAAGAAAACTCAAATGATGAACAATAAATGTTGTTACACACTTTCAATAGGATCCAATAATTGAGTACTATCTCCTCCTATGAAAGATCTTACAACAATTTGTGAATTGATTCTCACTAGCTACACAAATCTCTCTAAAACAAGATCTATTTCACATCAAATGATGGAGTATAGGCAAAGTTAGGATCCAACACTCTTAGCACGTGTGAAATACACTAAGAAACCAAATTTGACTCAAATACAATGATATTGCATGAAACAAAATGGCTAAGATCTCAAAACAGTGCCTAGATCACATATAGATGAGATTGGCAAGCATACAACTGTGATTTTGGATCAACCAAGCAATCTCTTGACCAAACCAAATGTGTCCACCTAGGTCTAGGTGCCCTACCTAACCCTTTCCAAAAGCTTATAACTTTTGATTGGCTCAACCAAATGGAATGAAACTGATTACAACAGAAACTAGACAAAAATAGCTTCAAAACAAGCTATCAAGCAAGATAAATTGATCAAACATGAGAGAGAACTTCCAAACTGAAATTGGATGTTCCTCACACGTGTCTGAGCACCTGATTCCATACAGTACCAGGTCAGACCCAATCAATGTCCTTTTGATCTCTTTTGATCCAAGATTGAACAAGATAGCTAGGAAAATGGGCCTTGACAACTTCTAGCTCAAGATTGATGAAATTTTTTCACTTAGATGGATCAAAATGCATGGTAACCTTAGGTAGGCTCTGATACCATGTTGATTTTCACACGTGTGGACTATCCACTACATGTACTTGTGATCTCCTAAGGTGTGTAGATGCACCAAGATCAAGACTAGATTGAGATTCAAGATCAATCTTGAATCCTATGGCAAAAACACACTACTACATGCATTCAATCACTTCCAACTCTCACTCACACGTGTGGGAAGTATTCAAAAAATAATCTAAGTAAAAACAAGCTGCTCTCCTCGGGTAGAGAGATAAAATGCATCAAGAGCTTTGGGTAGAGAGAGAAAGCTAGAAATCCAATAACTCACAAAATCCATGAAATCACCAAATCAATTGATTTCAAAATGAGGAGTACAATGATACTAGTAGGTCCACGAGCTACCACTATGCTTAACTATGATTGGACCACATTTTGTCACCTCTTGATCCTATTGGATCATTGATCTATGCACCTCTTAATTCTATTGGACTATATTCAAGCACACCTCAATTTCCTATTGGACCTCACAAGGTTCCACCTCTATATCCTATTGGACCTCTTGGAATTCATCAAACAAAAGCTTTACACTTGTCTACACTCTAATTAGCAAGTGTTTAGCCTCTTGCTCTATTTTGGCTCAATAGTGGCATTACAAGTGGAAATGCATAATTTGCCATCTATGCCAAATTTATTCCTATCAACATCCTACACCTAGATGCTTGAGGTAAAAAACATAAGACCCCTATATCTAACATAGATAATCTTTTTCAATTCCTCACAAATACCAACATATAAATCAATTTTTCATCTATAATTATCCACATACCCTAAACCCTAATAATATGGGTGAACACATGAATCCATTGCGGATGCAAAGGGGACTAACTGGCTCTACGATCGAATTGTCTCTGCCGATAGGGTGTCTCACCTAAAAATGACAACACCAAAGAGGCATATGGTGTGCAGGCCATTGACGTTCTTGAACCTTATGGTTCACCACATCGAAATGAGAAAAGTGTGTCTGCTACTTCAAACTCAATAACTCTAAAAGGTTGCATGAGGTTCATTTGGATTCAAACAAGTGTCCACATGAAACTACTTTGAAGTGTCATGTTCGAAGTAGCAACATCCTTTTCTTTCTTCGATGCTACGAATCGCAAGATTCAAGGACTGCCACGGGCCTACACACCATACTCCTCTTTTGTGTCTTCATATAAGAGACACCCCCTCGTTACATATGAGTCACCTGTGGGGCCAGTGAGTCTCTTGTTGATGTCTATTTCTCAATGTGGTTCAATCTGATTCATCATGGTTCCTTGAACTTGAAATGGTCGTGAACGAACAATATATGTGTTCGTATTAATGTTGTAGCTATGAGTCAGTACAATAAAAGTTTTGGAATCTATTTCACAAAACTCTATTTTTTTTAAGCCAACGGGATGAGAGAGAGAGAGAGAGAGAGAGAGAGAGAGAGAGAGAGAGAGAGAGAGAGAGAGAGAGAGAGAGAGAGAGAGAGAGAGAGAGAGAGAGAGAGAGAGAGAGAGAGAGAGAGAGAGAGAGAGAGAGAGAGAGTTTTGTTGATATAGGATTACATTCAATTTTATTTTCATTAGGATTGATGAAAACAGATCTAGACATCCTAGAAAGAAATTTGTACCTTTTGTTGATAAATCTATTGATTACTGGGGTGGGAATCAATGGAGGTTAGAATAGACCTCGGAATGTGTGTTTATGTTTAATTCAGTATACCATCTGTTGTTCTGAGGTTGATTCTGACCTCTGCTCATAATTTTTTTTCAGATCATAAACATATTTTATGCTAGATTGTTACCAGCTCATAGATGCTAGATTACATACCTCTGCTCATAAACTTTTACATAAATATTTATCTCCCATCTTTTGTTGTAGATGCACATTCTGTAGTGTAGGACTACATTCAATTTTATTCTCATTAGGATTAATGAAAACATTTCTACACATCCTAGAAAGAAATATGTATTTTTTGTTGATGAATCTGTTGGTAAGTGGGGTGGGAATCAGTGGAGGTCGGAACAAATCTCAGATTATGTGTATCTGTTTAATTTAGTATACCATATGTTATTTTTGAAGTCGATTCCGACCTCTGCTCATAAATTTTTTTCAGATCATAAACAAATTATACGCTAGATTGTTACCAGCTCATAGATGTTAGATTATATACCTCTACTTATAAACTTATCATAGTCCGAGCTTTTATAGGTATTGAGTCAAAGCTACAAATACCAACATATATATTATTTTTCCATCTCCAATTAACCACAAACTATAACCCTAACAATATTGGTGAACACACGAATCCATTGAAGATGCAAGGGGGGCTAACTGACTCCTCGATCGAGTTGTCTGTGCCGATTGGGTGTTTTGCCTAAAAATGGAGAGACCAAAGAGGCATATGGTATGCAGGCCATTGACATTCTTGGACCTCATGGTTCACCACATCAAAATGAGAAAAGTGTGTCTGCTACTTCAAACTCAATAACTCAAAAAGGTTGCTTGAGGTTCATCTGGATTCAAACAAGTGTCCACTTGTAATAACTTTGTAGTGTTGAGTTCGAAGTAGCAACATCTTTTTCTCTCTTCGATGCTATGAACTGTCAGACTCAAGGACTATCATGGTCCTACACACCATGTTTCTCTTTAATCTCTTCATATATGGGATAGACACAGTGAGCCTCCTATTGATGTCTACTCCTCAATGTGGTTTAATTTGGGTCATCATTGTTGTTTGAACTGGAAATGGTCATGAATATGACAATACATATGTGTTGGTGTTGACATTGTAGCTATGAGGCAGTATACATAAAAGTTTTGGCATTCGTTTCACAATACTCTATTTTTTTAAGCCCACGGGACGAGAGAGAGAGAGAGAGAGAGAGAGAGAGAGAGAGAGAGAGAGAGAGAGAGAGAGAGAGAGAGAGAGAGAGAGAGAGAGAGAGAGAGAGAGAGAGAGAGAGAGAGAGAGAGAGAGAGATGGTGATGTTTTTTTCTTACTAATTTTGAAGACTCCCATTGGTTGTCTACAATATTCATCCCTCGTATTCCATTGCACCCATTATGTCAGATACTGGATTCCCTAGTAAGAGGTTAGGCCATAGTCGTGGGTCATCCTGCCTTTTCTCTATGAGCGAGAGTGAGCTCATTAGCTACCTTGATCAATTGCATTCCTTGCAACAGGATAGGGTCTTACAGTGCTTGAGGGCTCAACGTGAGGCCCGTAGCTCCTCTCAACTAGTTGAGTACACATCATCGACCGAGGAGATTCAGTCCACTCCTCATGTAGACCAGTCACATGTTTCTCCTTCCCATGAAAGTCACTTCGATGAGGGTCGCATCATCACCCATGTCACTACTACTAGTGCTTCCTCCCAACACTCTCCAGAGAGGAGGAGGAGCTGCCTCGATGTCTCCTGTTGTGGAGGATGTGGCGACGACACTGACGTCACTACAAGAAAAGGTGGCAAAAATTGTGGGAAAAAATGGCAAAGATTACGGAAATTTCCACAATTTTTGTCATTTTTTGCCAAAAAACTTGCAAAAACAGTTTCCACATTTTTTTTTTTGCAAATCCGTAATTTCGGACTCGCAATTTTTTTGGCTAATTTTTCATAATTTTTATGGCTAAATTAACAATAAAAAAATTGTGGAAACCCACCCACAATTTTTTGGCATAATAATTGTGGATTTATTTCCACAATTTGTTTTCGCAATTTGTTTGGCTGATATTTTTTACCAAATTTTTTGGGCAAAAATTGTCAAAAAAATTGCGAAAATTGTGGCAAAAATTGTAGATATTTTTTCGCAATTTTTTGTGCAAAAATTGCAAAAAAAATTATGAAAATTCATTTTTGTAATTTTTTTTCAAAATAGTGTCAAAAATTTGCGGAAAATAAATTTGCAATAAAATATAAATTGCGAATTTACTTTCCGCAATTTTTATACACTATTTTGAAAAAAATTGCGAAAATGAATTTTCGCAATTGTTTTGTCAATTTTTGTTAAAAAAATTGTGAATAAATACCTGCAATTTGTTGGCTGAAGTTGCAAAAAATATCACCAACCTCAAACTCTAAACCTCAATAGCAAGTTCTTTACCTCAGATAACGACTGAGCTAAACATGACTGCCGTGGCGTCGGATCCTTCTCTATAGTTGCACGCTACATGACATACGAAAAAAATTATGAAATTGTAAGAAAAATTATCTCTATCTTTCTAATGTGGTCCATACTTTTTATAAGGCTTTCACAATTTAGAGTATGACATCCCATGCATTGTCTTATGTCTCAAAGTACATGTGCAATGCAGTGCTTGAAGAATCAGAGAAAATCAATAGATCTTGTAGCGATTGTGTACATGTCTCTTCTATGATGTATGATCTTGAATGCAAATGTGTTTGTTGTTATTCGTGTGTCTGATTCTCTCATTCATTTTAATTTCACACATTGGTTAAAACTTTGTTGAATGCTACATTAGTTCATAAACGTAGATCAGCAGTGCCTGACTACATTCTGGAGGACTATAGGAGTGCTTCAGCTGGCAATGTCCAGTGATCGCATCTGAACTCCATCCGAATCGCATTGAATTGTTGTTGCTTCGCTTTCATGAATGTTTCACTTTTGCAACCGAGACGACTCATCGTTCATCATCCTCTTCTCGCGAAAAATCATAAAAAATTCAAAAAACCCTTGAAAAAATTCAAAAAAATTCAAATCATCATAAGAACTCTCGTAGAGCCTTTTGAAGTTCCATCTCAATGAGACCAGGACACAGAGAAACTTGCGAGAGTTAGTTTGATGATCAAGTGCATGTGCAAGAGTTTAAAGTGAAAAAAGAGAAGGGAAAGTACTAGTGAACCCTCGCAGACAGTGAAATTTTCAATTCTAGTGGTCAAGAACTCTTGCAGAGGATTCTAAAGTTCCATCTCAGTGAGACTAGGACACAGAAGAGCTTGCGAGAGTTAGTTTGATTATAATGAGCAAAAAATTGGATTTAAGTGCAAAAAAATCACTAAAAAGTGAAGATCCAGCAAGTCCTTCCAGTAAGAACTCTCGCAGACCCTCTCAATCGATTTAGAATGTCAAATTACATCAATGATGAATCCTGCGAGAGTTAGTATGAAGATCATGATTTTAAACCCTCACATATAGTGAAATTTTCACTTCTTGCGAGAGTTAACTATCGAAGAGAATTGTATAGTGAGATCTAACCCAGATCTAGCTGCTATGACGCTTGCGAGAGTTACTTCCCAGAGAAGAAAGATATCAAGTTTTTTACCTGTAAAAATAGATAAAGAACCCTTGCACAGCCAACCCTTGCACAAGATAACCCTCACAGACCAGATCAGTGGAAAGATATGCATTAGATCCAGCTACTATCAAAATCTCAGGTCAATTAGTGCAAGGAGTAAAAAGTTATCAAGGAAAAACCACCGTAAAAGGTCTAAAATTCATTCTAGCTTATCAGATCGATCAAATCCTTGAAGATCTAGACTACATCCTACTGTATAAGCAAAATCCAATCACTTTGGAATCCGCCATCGGATGAATCTAAGATCGGGACGATCAATAGCACGAAGGATAGCAAATCAGACACCACACCTTTCCAGATTAGCAGCTGTGCAACAAGAGGCAAAACCGGAACCAATACCAATGGATCCAATGGGCCAACCCATACTTGTCGCACCCTTGCATGCAGTTAGGAGAGAACCACGGATGGAGATACCAAAATATGATGGATCATCAGATCTCATCCGATTCCTCCAGATCTACGAGCAAGCTTGTGAAATCTACGGTGAACGGACATCTGTAGAGAAGCTGATGCTATTTCTTATGTCCTTGCTTGCAGTGGCTCGGGATTGGTTTTTCAACCTGTCAGAGGAAGAGAAATCCACCTGGGAAGCGGTTAAAGTGGGCTCTCATTACGCGCTTTAAACCAAGAAAGTTCTTGGAAGACCCGTTTCTCCTGCTAAGCAAAGTCAAGATGGGAAAATGAAAAAGGGTCCGAGACTATATTGAATGGGTCAAACATCTACAATCCGAGTGCAGTGCAGCCCTGACTCCCGATCATGCAGTGATCATGTGGTTTCTAGCCATATAGAGTGTAATTCATTTGAGCTACTCTTATAACATTTCATTTGCAGAATGCTTTTCATTCGGTTTGATAGAGGATGATTGTTGTTTGGAATTCATTTATCAACACCCACCACAAATACAAGTAATACTGGCTACTTATAAATTGTCTGTTGACAATCAAATTAACATCCGCCTCTACTTCATTTGAAATAAGTTAGGACTATACCAATTTAACAACTTTTAAGTGCTATCTCCTTGGGGAACAACATAAATATGACACATATTTAGCAATTCTTTGTTGGTATATTACGACAGGCGTTCTCAGTTTCCAATCCGCTCGCAATCCATAACGCACAACAGATTGTGGTCTCGTTTTGTCTGCGTAGTTGCTGAAACCCACTGTAAGATCTGTGATGCCGAAGATGCGAAGGCCCAACAACTAGAGAAAGCTCCCTAATCCATGTCTCCACACCTTGTATCCATTCAAAAAAAAAAAAAAGTAGAAACACAAGAGGTCTAGAAAAAACATCACCGTTAGTTTAATTTTCTCTTTCTTACTTCTCCTTTATCTAATTGTACATATACTTTCCCTGTTTCCCTTCCTCTCAACCTCAATTTTGTTGCCACAAATTTTTTCCTAACTTTTTGCAGCTTCTCAGCCCCCTCTTGTTTATACCCCACTTCACCTTGCCACGGTCTCACATCACCAAGCACGCTAACGCCAACAACATCAGGTGCCAAGGGACTCTCACAAAATTCATAGTGGGGGCATGTTAGAAGATTTTGGTGAAGATTCTTCTAATGAATTCCAGATGCTAAAAGAGCCCAATGGATATCAAGTGAAGGAATCGAGCCACCAACTACATTAAGGAGCATCGGCAAATAACCGAGAAAGAGTTCCAAATTCTAGATTTACCAGGAACGCCAATACCAGAAGGTCGACAAGTCGCGGACCAACCAATGAGTGAAAACAAAGCCCCGAGTGTCTCCCCGACATATTTTACACCGACGGGAACAAAAGCATGGCTGAGTCAGCATAATGACTTAGATCTATTTGTAATATAACATCAGATACCCTTAGAAGGTGCATTGTACTTGTAAGCCAATGGTGGGAGAAATGGAAATAGATCGATACTCCAATGGGCCTAAAATAAGAAAGGACCCAAAGTAGTTAAATCTACAAATTGATTTAGAACTTTTTACAAACTCAGATTCTTATGGCACATGGTTTTGGGTGCACAAAAAACCCTAACGTAGATTTGTCTATAAGTAGGGATGTGACACCAATTTTGATTCACTTTTCATTGTTAAGAATAGATATTAAGAGAGAGAGAAGTGAAGCCTTCTCCTTCATTTTTCTTACTTTGTGAAGACCTCCTATTTTGCTATTGTATGATTGCTTGTAGATGAATGAATGCTTGATTGTTGTTGCTTAATCATGCTATCACACACTAGAAAGATCATTAGCCCTTGCTTTCATCCAGCAATCCACAAAATCACACATTTGCAAAATAGGTGTTAGAAATCTATTTGGAGAGATCATTATGGTCCATTATAGTAGGATTTTCTTCCATAGCTCCCCTTCCTTGAGTTGGTGGAATTTTCAAGAGTGTGTTTCAATCTTAGGAAAGTGCAAAAGTTTATTATATTTTACGTAGGTCAAGTGTGATCAATATATCATCAATTCTATGTGCTAGATTTGCTAGAAGAAAGAAAAAGAGAGGCTAGATTGTTTCCAAATCTTTGTGATTTCTTCATGTCATCATTTGTTGATTTTCAAGAGAGTGCTAAGTGTATTAGAACAGGTTCAAATAAGAAGATCAATCATTGCAACATGGCTACAAGGGAGGCTTCATGTTGGAAAGCAATGATAGGCTTACCTCAAGCAACTAGTCAACTTGGGAGTTGGGCCCTCCATTGGAGTTATACTTGATCGTAAAGACACATTTGTAATCAATAAGATTGATGTCAGCAGGTGGTTCGACTAATAACCATGTCTGGAGAGATGAATACTCTTTGTCCATCACTTATCTCTAGAGGTCGGATTCCGGTTGGCTATGTGCCTCTTCAACAATAGTCGGTTCTTGAATTAAGAGACAAGTAGACTCATCAATATAACTTGTGGGTTGTGAGCACACTCGGTTTGGTATTCTTGGAGGTAGCGTTGACTGATAATCCAATCTTTTGACTTATTGTCGCTGAGTAACAACAACGTCTTCTTCTGACTCACTGTCGAATAGTTGATCGACTATTGGCACGCTTGAGCCAAAGGCTCAAATTGTCATGTCGGAGGCAGGTGTCAAAGATTTGTATGGAACTTTCTCTTTGTCTTTGAAGTCGATGAACTGATCCTCGATAACTGTATCCCTGTTGAATAAAATCTACTAGGTATCGAGGTTGTATAGCTTGTAAGTATTGTTAGAAGAAGTATATCCGATCAGGATGGTCTTGAGACATTGGAAGTCGAATTTCTTCCTTGTCTCCTTCGGGTTCTGGACGTAGGCAATGCATCTGAATACTCATAGGTTCTACACTAAAGGCTTACATCATGTCCAAACCTCATGTAGTGTTTTGTCTAAGAGGGCCTTGGTTGAGCAACTTCAGCCCAGGAACCCTTTGATAAAGATTCATGAGCCAGCACGCATTTGGACGACTCGACGAGGGTATGATTCTTCCACTCGGCTAAGCCATTAGACTGAGGCAAATAGGGAGTGATAAATTGTTGTTCGATGTCTTGGATCTAGCAGTAGTCCTTGAGTTCAGTAGAGAACTGTTGTTGGACCTCAGGGCTTTAATTTTCTTACCAATTTCTTTCTCTACATGCTCCTTGAAGATTTTGAATCCCATCTTACTAGTGACTTCTACAAACAAGAAATAGATTTGATTGACTTGAAACTCACAAAGGTCTCACACTTGCAACGTTTCACTCAAATTTGATTTCTAATCCAAAAATGGACTTATAATCACAGTTCTATCACTCCCTCACAAAGCTAGAATGAAGATAAGATGAAGTGAAAACTACTCTCAAACAAATCTTGCCAAGAACTGGATTTGATTGTCTCTAGAAACTCACTAAGATCTCTCTCTCTTGTAGTGTTTCACTCAAATTACATTTCTAATCCAACAAATGGACTTATAATCTTAGTTGGAATGAAGATAAGATGATGTGAAATCTACTTACAATCAAATCTTGCCAATTTTGGCTATTTTTGGACAATAACATGACTAAATCTCCCTCACACTTTTTGATGTTCTTTCAAGACCTGTAACACAAGTTTAGAGGACCTGATTTCAGCCTAGATTAATTAGATCCCATGACCCTATGTCAAATCTAATCAATGGCACTTAATCTTGGTAGCTTATCCTAAGATTTTCACCAAAAATTACATCAAAAGCTCACAAATTGAATTTATTTGGATCAAATGAATACCATGCACTAAATGCAGGTTCAGAGGTGCCCACACATGTGGACAATATGGATCTGGACACCTACCAAGTTTGGAATCAAATCTCCTCACCAAAATCAAGATTCTAGCTTGCTCTCTCAATACTAGTTTTTAGCACCAAAACTTGCTAAAAATGGATTTGCATTAGATCAATGGCTTATGATGTTCTACTTGGCTCTGATACCATGTGAAAGTACTGTACTTTAGGACTATAAATGGATCTACAAAAGATCCACAAGAGTGATTGGATGCTTGCTTAACAATCTATCAAAAAACTAGTCATCAAAAAGTTGATCTAGATTGGCAATTTGACAAACAACAACATTAGAAATCAAAAGCATTGATCAACACTGAAATCCTAGCCCACACATGTGTACTACAGGCTGTAGTATGGCCTTCAAGCTGAGAAACAAGTAGAAATTGATTTGGTTGCATTTGGATCACAAAAACTCAATGTACATAGTGGAGTAGCTTGAGATTGCCAATGAGCTCCAAAAATATTCTATCTTCTCACTATGGGAGCTTGGAATACATAACAAATTCGACTTCCTTTGTGAAGTTAGGTGGATTTCCAGCACGTAATAAGGAAGTTAACTCAGCCTTTTTGCCCTAAAATAAAACCCTAGTCTATTTCCTAGAGTCATGCTTGGTAGATAGCTAGTTGGTCAATTTTTCACCTTAAAGCTAGGATTTAGGTCCTATAAACTAGGAATCACTACCAAAACGACATGACCAATGCTACGGACTTGACCTAACCTACATTAGGAGTGGATTGTCACACGGCATCTTGGCCTCACATGTGTGTAATCCACTTATGTACAAAATTTACATTGTACTACATGGTTTTTGATCAAGCTAGATTTGCCAATTTTTGGCAATTCTTCACAGGCTCTTGATCAACTTAGTGGAAATGACATAAAATTACATATATGTAAGCCATATAATTGCTTGAGTGAATTGGCACCTTAATGGATGGATCATTATTGCATTTAGCATTGTTGCCTTGTGGAAAGCTGCTATGTGGATCATTGTGTAGGCAAAGCGATTCAAATACGTAATCCAAAATGACTTCAAAATTGGCAAAACAAATTTCAAGAGAAGCCCATCAATTGCTTCAGTGAATTGCCGCCTTAATGAATGGATTGTTCCTGCATTCAAGATCATTGCTTCTCCCCATGGAAAGCTAATGTGTGGATTGTCTGTAACTGCGTAATTCAAAATCATTGCCCCCCTTGCACCATGGAATGTTGTTGTCTGGATGATTGCAGCTCCACCTTCCAAAGAGTGTGCCTAGATTCCAAGGTGGAAAGTGAGGCTCACGGGCGTACTCTTCTACCCTCCTAACTACTTTAGAAAAAGCATTGGTTTTACATAATGCTCCCTTTCTATTTTTAACACAAAAATTTATTTTTGTAACTAATTGATTGAAAGATACACGAGCGTAAGGACCAGCCCCCACCGTCACCGTAACGCCCAACGTCCGCCAATCAGGAAGGGACCTGAGTCACCCCTAGTGCCAAACGCCATTGTGTATACAAAGTTGTCGGCTAGGTGACCAAGGCGGGTGGGTACCAGTATAAAGCACAGACGCTGGCCCAATTGCAACACACAACGAGAAAAGAAGACGATTGATCGCTCTCATGGCGAATAGAAGGAGAGGGAGAGGGAGCGGAAAAGGGAGAGATGGAGATGGAGACGGAGGGCGAGGGGAAGAGAGGACTCTCGAGCTTTATCGCAAGTCCTTGATTGGCAGGGGGCTGATAGCGGCCCTGGATGAGATGGTGATCAAGGGCACCATTTCGCCGCTCTTGGCTGCGAAAGTGCTGAAGCAATTTGACAAATCCATTATCGAAGCGCTGCGGACAAAGGTGCACTCCAAGATCAGCTTCAAGGGCAATCTTCACGCTTACAGGTATTGTGACAACGTTTGGACCTTGGATTTGAAGAACGCTAGCTTCAAGACGGACAATGATGACGTGCAAGTAGTGGATCGTGTCGAGATTGTGGCTTGTGATGCAGCCTGCGTTGCGAAATCACAGCAGCTGTGAGCGTCGCAGCAAGTGCTTTGGGGGCAATTCATTAAGTAGGTTTGTGATTTTTTTTCGAGCGACAGAGACGACGGATTAACGGAAGATGAATTATCGACATCTTTCAAGCAAATTTCTGAGATTCATTTTTGTGGTTGCAAATGCGTATATATCTGGTTAGAGAATACTGACCTGAAACAAGCTATTATGCTTCTTGGTTTCCAAGGGGAGGTTCGAACCTGGGACCAAAGAAACTTTGGATGCCAAGCTAACCAGTTGAGCCAACCCCGTTGGGTTAAACAAGCTATTATGAATCATGATATCGGCTCAAAGTTGCTTCTCTAAGTTTCTGAGTCTATTCTCTCCTCTTGACCTAGAATGAAAAGATCCTATGTGAATGAATACTGCACGATTTTGATAATTTGTTTTTCGTTTACACATGACATGTACTATGTTTCTGTTTTAGCTGAGCCTAGCTTGTCAGATTGGTAACGAGCTTTTTCTCAGAAAGATTTTGTGCTTATGAAATCTTAAATGTGCCAACTACATCCAGCGTTCCATCTTAAAGTTGGCCAAGTTTGTGAGTTTTAGCATCAGATTAAGTGTCACAACATACATCAAGGGTCACACTGTTAGGGCACACTGGTAGGGAACAACAACAATTACTATGAAGGAGATCGTTCCATAGACTTAAAAACATAACATTACAAAGGTCTGATAATGAAGGGACCCAAGTACACTTTGTTAGTAGGCAACTGGCAAAGCAGGTCAACAGGCAATTCACAGATTGCCAGAAGCCGAAGGTACTTAGTTGAATTTTTTTTTATGCTATTAAGTAATCTACATTATTTAAGAAGAGAAATCTTGAAGTTGCAAAGAATTTCAGATTTGTGATAGGGCAAAGAGTTTCAATTTTGTGGCTCCCTTTTTGATGTTTACATTTAGGCAAGTTTTTATAAATTGTTACAACATGGGATGGTCTTGTGGTTAAGTGCTATTTAGGAAACATATTATCTTTTTCTTTCACGTGGATAGTAGACACTTATTTCAAGATCATTTCATCTCCAACAATTTGGAGTTAAAAAGGGCCAGGAAAATATTGACTCTACAAGTGGAAGATTATTTAAGCTTGGCATGTTTCAAAGGAAATTTGAATTTAAATTTTGACAAAGCAATAATTTATTATCTGTTTATCTCAAATTATGTACAGCTCTAAAGTGTGGTAAGGGGAGTGTTATAATATTCAAGTACTAGTCACTTCAACATGATTAAGAACCAACAACCTCGACTTTCAAAGAAGAACAATGTTGATTCAACCGTTTTTGGTATTATTATCACTCTTACATATATTAAGAAGACTAAACCTAAACTTCAAAGAAGTGCAAAGCTGTGATTTGGCATAGGGCATCAATTTTGTAGCTTGTAGCTCCATTTTTCTTATGTTTAGGTTTAGGTGAGTTTCTACAATCTTTGCCAACACAAATGTCCTCTTTCTTTTGAGTGAATAGTACAAAGATTTTTGAAGTTCACTTCATTTCTACATAATTGGACCTAAAAGGAATGAAGAATAAAGTCTAGAAGTGGAAGATTATATAAGCTTCACATATTTGAGAGAGAAGTTTGAGATAATTTGATCGTTGATAAATGAGTTCAATCCATTTATAGCAAGAGGTTGTATCATAGATGGCCCAGGTTTTTGAGACTTTGGAAAACACATTAACGGCTCACGAGAAGGTGTGTCTGGTAGACCTCTTGCAACCAGAATGTTGTCTACTGTAACTCGTAGTTGTCTTATTCCTCAATTCCTTTGTCAAAAGCAATCAACCTCCTTAATGAAGGTCTTTGGAAATATGTGCGATTAGGTTCCCTAGAAAACCCCATCTCGTGTCCTTAATGACCATGTTGATGCCAGTTGAGTTGTTGCTTTAAGCTCGGATCATTGCTTGGGGCCTCCCTTGGCACACTAAGTGGAAAAGGATATGCAAAGGGCAAGGTACCCTTAAGTAGTTCACAAGGGACATTGTTGTTGGGCTATTTAAAAAAACCATACCAGGCTTCTTAAGGAGGTGTAAGGGGAGGGTCTGACCCCGTAGTCCATAAGTCACTTGTTTAGGTAGTTGTCTTCCTTGGCATGGGGTTTAGGGTCAGCTCCTAGTATTTTGTTGGGAGGGAAAGATTAATCACCATCTATAAAATCCCAATTTTTCATGTGGAAAATTTGGCTAACATTGGCAACTTCAATGGGTAGTATGACCCATACAACGGACCCAAAATCTCTAGTTTTAGATAGTGGTTTTTGACTATATTTTGTGCAACTATAGCTTTGGGATCAACACTCTTTGGTGGGGTGATGCTATTTTGTAGGTCAGTTACTAGCACGTCTTCACATGTCTTCTATAAATATGGTACAAGTCTTCATCTCTACAAAACAACCCCATTCTTGTCCTCCTCCTTTGGTGCACCCACTCCTATCAATATTGGAGAAAAATGCCCATCCTCAGACCCATGCATATGATGGCATTTAAATGTAGATTTTGGTATTTGAAAAAAGGCATGTATGAAGAGGATTAGCAATGTGTCTAACATGATCAAATTGATACATGTAAATACATTGTGGTGTATTAAAGTTGGAAGAAGTGTTGAAGCATGACATGAACAATCTCTCTATAAGATCCATTTCACGTACGATCTATGCTTGATAAGGATTTTGCATGAAGGGCAATCAATCTAATCTATGAATCCTTGCCTATCAAGAAAATAATCCTAAACATTTGGATCATCTAACCTTTGCACTTCAATAAGGATTAGAACATACAATAAAAAATATTCACATCTGGAAATAATTTTCAGTCATTTTTTTCCTTCTTTTTTGTTCATAACATCTAAAATGAAGAGAAAATCACCAAGAAAGGAAGCTAGCAAAACCAAAAAATAATAGATAAAAACAAAAACATGAGCTTTCTACTGTCCCTTACCTTTCTTGGTAATATCAGAGATAAGGGTGAATCCTTCTTCATATTGTCTACCCAGAATTGATCTTGTTATTAAGGGTGAATCCTTCTCTATATTGTTTATTTCCCTATTTCTTTTTGGCATAGCTGTTTGTTTGTGTATATAATAGGTGGCAAAGAGAATTTTTTTTGTCATTCAAAACTAGCCAATGGCGATGATTATTGTTTTCTCTCTCCTCTTAGAGTTACTTGGATTTTTTCTTTCTAGTCATGCTCTTTCTTATAATCATGACCAAAATGTTGGTCTTGGAATTGAATTTAGTGTTCATCACTTTGATAAATAAATAAATAAATAATATATATATATATATATATTATGTCTTTTAAATTTATCTACAATAATGGAGGATGATTTCTAAGAAAATTTAATGGATGTACACACCTTAGTGATGACCAAATTGCCTGACTTTGGTTCCACTTGGTCTTTCATGACTTTTTCCTACTTGGTTTTGATTGGAACCCTTTTAGATAGTTTGTCTAATTTGTTAGGCAATATGGGTGATGATGTTGGAATGTACAAATGTTTTGACAGGGTGACATATATGATTGAAAACACATGATTCTATTAAAAATTTCATCTGTGGCTAGTATAAGTCCCTTCGCACCAAATCAAAGTCCTACCTATGTCAACACATGGTGTGTTATGACACTCATACAAAACTTCGCGCTTAATAGTACCATCATGTAGCACATATGTATTTCCATCTATCAAAGGTCCATTTTTTAAAAAAAATTTCTACTTGTTTATTCTTTTTACTAGTTTGTTGTTGCACATGTTTCTAGTTCCTGCCATATATGAACGACGTACGATTCTATCTTACAAGGTCATTTTAATAAAAGGTAAAGAGTGATACAAAGTTTGATAATAAAGGAAAGTTAATTAATTTCCTATTTGCTGAAGAGCATCAACCATTTAATATATCAGATCTTATAATAAATTCCCACATGGCCTTACGCCCTCTTATATTAAGTTGATTGAAAAAGATTCTAGAGGGTGATGACCAATGCACACCATAAACTTTCTGAATAAAGATAATATGCCAAATTTTAAGCACATGTCCTAAGTTGTATATCTTGTTTGAAAATCTATTAATTTGTTATTTTCTGAAAGCCACTAATTTTTCCATGTACTTTAATTGCAAAATCACTTGTGTCAATTTTTACAATGCACAGTTTATCTGAATCCGCAATTTCTAAAATGGGAGTGAAACAAGCGAATTCCTTGCTTGTTTCCTCTAGCCAGGTGGCACCATACCATCCGCCCCATCTTTGCCACCAGCTTTCTTTCTCTCTTTCTCAACTTTCTCTTTCTTCCTCTAAAAAAACAAAACGTTTCTATTTACAAAGCTTTGCTAGCTTTCAGCCCTCTGCCTAATAAAAATGTTCGTGAACACGAAAGTCAAGAGACATGAAGCACGAAAGATTCACGAACACCTGACGAGAAGACACAAACACGAAAGATTCACGAACGAGAATCTTTTGCGGTCCAACAGGAGAAAGTCAGACGACGACGACGAACCAAACAACGCGACACGTAAAATGTTGCAAAACTTTTTATGCCCTCATGCTCCAAAGAGTACCAGCAAGATCATGCAAGTACCCAGAATTATAGATATCTAATCTGATGGCAACCTCAGCAGATACACTCTAGATTGTGGCTAATCTGCCACTCTTGTAATTTCTTGATTAGTTGTAGATGCTGAATTACTCTAAGCGACTATATACTTACTGGACAATACTTGATAGATATACAAATATAGGAAACTAGTCTGATGCTAGTAAGCAATCAAGACGAAATATAGACAAGAAGTCCGTTTGCGTGCGAGACGAGTTCCGTGAGCAGGATCCATAGAGATCCATAGGTCCACTAGTAAGCGAGACATCCACTCGTGAGAGAACTGTATTTCTCTCACGCCAACGCACTGCGTGGTCTGCATGCAGTGCTTGAAGAATCAGAGAAAATCAGTAGATGATCTTATAGCCATTGTGCACATTTCTCTTCTATGATGTATTAATGCAAATGTGTCTGTTGTTATTCATGTGTCTGATTCTCTCATTCATTCTAATTCCACATATTGGTTGAAACTTTGTTGAATGCTACATTAATTCATAAACATAGATCAGCAATGCCTGACTACATTCTGGAGGATTGTAGGAGTGATTCAGTTGGCAGTGCCCAGCGATCGCATCTGAATTCCATCCGAATCGCATTGAATTGTTGTTGCTTTGCTTTCGTGACTGTTTCTCTTTCGTGACCGAGACGACTCATCATTCATCAGTGGTGTTAGAGCCTACCTATCTTGTCATACTCTGACGTAGCCAAGAAGCTATCAGATCTAGGAGGCCAAGCATTCAGACAAACAACCATCAATGAGAGAACAGACTTCAGAAATGGCTTCAATCAGCAGCATGCAGAGCAAGATCTGCACAGTTCTTGATTCTTCAGGATCTAACTTTCTAGCATGGAAAGTTAAGACATCATTGACTCTCAAGGGCGAAGGTTTATTCCCCTGGGTAGATGGCACATAAGAGATGTCTACAACATCAGACAAGGAGCTACATGAGTGGAGGGAGAAAAATGACAAGGCAGTAGCCTTGCTATCATCTTCCATTGAAGATAGTCTCACACTTGACCTGGCAACACTCTCCAAGGCTAAGGAGATGTGGGATGCACTGCTCACATGATTTTAGATGAAATCAAGAAGTCAAATCATGATGCTGGAAGATCAACTGACAAATCTACAGTGGGATGGGAAAGACCTCATTTTTTTCGTAAGGAAGATGAAGGATCTGTTTCTATCACTACATAACTCTGGAGCAGAGAACGCAGTGTCAGCTAAGAAGTAGCTCACTTACTTGTTGAGAGCCTTATCCAAATCATTCCAGACAATGAGGACCCTGCTCGTGAAAGATCCTACATTGAACATCGAAAAGGCAATTGTCGAGATTCGAGAGGAAGTCGAGGCCAGAGAACACCTTGATCACAAGGATGGTTCTGACCAGGCCCTCTACGGCAACAAAAAAAAACTCCAAGAAACCATTTAAGCCTAAGAGGGAGTCGAATCAAAGGCAGTATCGTGATCAACAAGCAGAGGGGACCAGCAAAAGCAATTGGAAGAGCAAAGGGAGGTCGAAGTAGCAAGGTGGAGAAAAGAAGACTTGCGTGAGATGTAGAAGAGACAAGCATACAGTTGATACATGCTGGCTCAATCCAAAGATTGAGTGTATCCACTACCACAAGAAGGGTCATGCAACTGTGGATTGCCGCCAGAACCCGAGAAATAAATTAGTATAGAACAGACAGGAGAACAACAACAGTTCATCCTATGTCGAGGAGCCCAAGAGCTCAAAGATGGATGAACTGCCTACATCTGTGAAGACGTGTGTGCAACATCAACGTCTGACACACATAAAGTGATCCTAGATTCAGGAGCCACCTCACACTTCGTGACAGCAAGACGAATCATGTTTGATTTCAGAAGTGCAGATCCTTCAAGATTCAAAGTTCTTGGAGATGGATCCAAACATCAAGTCAACGGTATTGGTTCACTATGGCTCAACACCAACGATAGAGACAGATGACTTGAAGACGTTCTGTTCATGCCTACATTGCAGCAAGACTTGCTTTCTGTGGCAAGAATAGCAGATGCAGGAATGTGTGTGACATTTTCTGACGAAGCATGCAACATGGTTGATGCTAGTACTAGTACTCTGGTCACTCAAGACAGAAGAAAGGGTAACCTATATCATCTGAAGGTATGCCTACCTGCAAATCAAGTGCATCAGATCATGATGACTCGCCAGACACTCTGTGGCGTAGGAGACTCTGCCACATGAACTCAGTGGCACTTTACCAAGCAAGCCATCATGGAGCGATAACAGGGGTCAGCATCTCGAATGCAACCAGTTCGACCACATGTGATGCATGTCTAAAGGGCAAGATGTCATGCAATCCATTCATCATAGACTCCTACAGAACGGCCAATATTCTAGAGTTAGTGCATTTTGACATCTGTGGGCCTTTCAATGTGATCTCAGTAGGAAGTTCCAAATATTATATAACCTTCATTGATGATTATAGTAAATTTGCCAGAGTGTATTTTATTCAGAATAAATCTGAAGCACTTGTGAATTGGACAGAGAGATGCACAAACAACAAGGTTAAGTAGATCAGAATAGATCAAAGTGGTGAATACATCTCGAATCTCTTCACTGACTTCTGCAATGATCGTGACATCATTCAGAGAAGAACTGCAGCCTACACACTGCAATACAATGGTGTTGCTAAACGAAAGAATAGGACCCTGATGGAAGCTGCCAGATGCATGATGGCCTACTCGAAGGCTCCAAGGGTACTGTGGGCTGAAGCAATAGCTACAGCCGCATACATCCAGAACACAACACGTAAGTCTGGTGTCCCTCACATGACACCACACGAGCTATGGTGGGGTAGAAAGCCCAACCTGTCTCACATCAGAGTCTTTGGCTATGTAGCTTATGCACACATTCCTGATAAGCTTTGAAAGAAGCTTGATGAGAAAGCCGAACAGGGATTTCTGGTAGGTTATGACAACAACTTGTCATACTACAGAGTCTACATGCTAGACACGAACACTATGAAAATAGTGAGAGATGTCATATTTGATGAGAGCAAGACAATGGCCAATGACAATCCTGTCAGCTATGAAGTTATGAAGTGACAGTACTATGACCTGCCGCAAGTGACAGAGGGAGCAGAGGATGAACATGAAAACAAAGATTTTCAAGTAATTTCCCATTCGAGTGACGAATCTGAAGATGTAAGATTTGAGAGGCAGCCTACTGTCGTAGTTCATGTAAACCAAGATGGTCTCGGACCTAGCAGAGCAGACAAAGGCAAATGCATTGTTATCTCAGGAGGATCTCCTAGAAGGTCGACAAGACCACGAGTGCGCCAGCAAGATATGTGCCAGGCAGATTCGCTTCTACATCAAAAGACTTCTGCAGATTTAGTGGCGAACCACAGACTTTCAAGGAAGCGATTGAATGTCCAGAGAAGGACAGATGGATCCAAGCCATGAACGAAGAGATGGAGTCCATGAGGAAGAACCAAGTATGGATGTTGTAGCCATTACCACATAAGCACAAGACTATCAAATACAAATGGGTTTTCAAGCTCAAATACGGACCAAATGGGAATGTCTCGAAATACAAGGTGAGACTGATAGCGAAGGGATTTTCTCAGAGATATGGTATTGACTACTCTAAAACCTTCTCTCCTGTCATCAAACATTTGTCCCTATGATTGTTATTTGCATATGCAGCAGCTTATGACCTCAGGATCCACATTGTGGATGAGAAGACAACCTTCTTGCATGGCGAACTAGATGAAGAGGTCTATATGGATCAACCCCCAGGATATGTCTCGAATTCACTTCCTGACTATGCATGCAGAATGCATAGAAGTATCCATGGTCTGAGACAATCAGCTCGACAATGGTACAAGAAGAATGATCAATACATGAAATCATTAGGATTCAAGCCACTATTGGCTGATTCCAATGTGTATGTCAGAGTCACAGATGGGCAGATCATTATTGTGGTTGTATATGTGGATGACACTCAGATACTTTGCAAGAGTGAGCAGCTGATTGTTGAAGTGAAAGGAGACATCTCGAAATATTTCGAGATCGTGGATCTGGGAGAAGCTAGGTGTTACCCTGGCTTGTAGATTGAAAGGGACTACGAGGGATGTAAGCTATACCTGCACCAGTCTAGATACAACTGAACTGCAAAGGAGCGAATACTCCAATTCTCGAAGGGATGGTACTTACAAATGATGACTATCCAGAAGACAGAGAACAAATGCAGCTCACACCTTACAGGAAACTGATAGGATCACTGATGTACTTTGCAGACAACACATGCCATGATATTGCTTATTCAGTATTCAAGATGAGCTAATTCTGCACGCATTCAGGCTCGACACATTGGAAGATTGCAACGGGTTTTGCAATATCTTCAATTAACGAGGGATTTTGGCTTGTGTTATTGTCATGATGCAGGTTTCAGGATGCTTTTCTATAGCGATGCTAGCTGGGCATCTCTCAAGGATGACTGTAAAAGCGTCTTAGGAGGATGCACCATCGCATCAGGAGTAGCAGTTTTATGTGTCAGCAAGAAGCAGACCGTTGTAGCCTAGTCATCCTGCGAAGAGGAGTACATTGCAGCAGCAAAAATGGCCAATGAGATAATCTGGTTAAGATAGTTCCTGGACGAATTGGGCGAAACAAGAAATGAGCCTTTGGTCTTGCAATGGATAACACCTCTGCAATACATCTGACAAAAGATCTTGTGTTCCATTCCAGAACGAAACACATCGCGATCAAGTATGACTTGATTAGGGATCTAATTGAAAAGAAAATGCTGCAGACTACCTTCATCGAAACAAAAGACATGGTTGTTGACATTTTCACCAAAGCCCTAGACAAAGAACTTTTTGAGAGACAGAGGAGCAGTCTTGGGATCGTAAAGCTATCATGCTTTGAGAGGGAGCTGAAGAAACAAAATGTTTCTATTTACAAAGCTTTGCTAGCTTTCAGCCCTCTTCTTGACGCAAATGTTCGCGAACACGAAAGTTAAGACACACGAAGCACAAAAGATTCGCGAATACCTAACGAGAAGACACGAACACGAAAGATTCGCGAATGCGAATCTTTTGCGATCCAACAGGAGAAAGTCCGATGACGACGATGAACCAAACGACACGACATGGAAAACGTCACGAAACCTTTTATGCCCTCACATTCCAAAGAGTACCAGCAAGATCATGCAAGTACCCAGAAGTACATATATCTGATCTGATGGCATGACGTCAACAGATACACTCTAGGTCGTAACTAATCTGCCACTCTTGTAATTTCCTCATTAGTTGTAGATGCTTAATTACTCTAAGCGACCATATACTTACTAGATGATACTTGATAGATATATAGATATAGAAAACTAGTCTAATGCTAGTAAGCAATCAAGTCGAAATACAGACAAGAAGTCCGCCTGCGTGCGAGACGAGTTCTGTGAGCAGGATCCATAGAGATCCACAAGTCCGCTAGTAAGTGAGACATACCTTTATGAGAGAACTGTATTTCTCTCAAACCAACGCACTACGTGGTCTGCATGCCACTATAAGAAAAGATGACAAAAATTACGAAAAAAAATTTGCTGCAATTTTTTTGGGTCGAAATTGTGGAAATTCAAAAAATTTGCAGAAAAAATTCCACAATTTATACCGTTATGGCAGAAATTGTAGAAAATTGTCCGCAATTTCTACCGTCATGGCAAAAATTGTGGAAAAAACTGCAAAAAACTTTTGCAATTTTTGTCGTCATCACAGAATTTGCAGAAAAAATTGTGAAAAAGATTTTTCGCAATTTTTTGGTCGTGATCAAAACTGCGAAAAATGTTTTTGCGGCAGAAATTGCAGAAAACATTGAATCCTGTTGTGGAAAAAATTACAGACAAAATTGTGGAAACATATTTTTACGATTTTTGGGCCATGACAGAAATTGCAAAAAATGTTTCCGCGGCAGAAATTGCAAAACAAACTGTAGAAAGTTTTCCGCAATTTTTTCCATCGTGGCAGAAATTGTAGACAAAATTGCGAATTTTTGTTTTTGCAATTTTTAGGCCATGGCAAGAATTGCGAAAAACTTTCCGAGGCTGAAATTGCAGAAAAAATTGCAAAAAGTTTTTCGCAATTTCTCCCGTCATGGTAGGAATCGCAAACAAAATTGCAGAAAAAAATTCCGCAATTTTTAGACATGGCAGAAATTGCGGATAAAATTGAGAAAAATTGCGGACAAAATTGTGGAAAATTGCAAAGAAAATTGCGGACAAAATTGCGAAAATTTTTCGCAATTTTTGTCATCACGGAAAGAATTGTAGAAAAAAAATTTCTGCAATTTTTTGTCTAGCGTCGATTATCAGTACTTAATAGATGCTATGGTCGACGATTACCAGAAGCCGAATTGTTGGTGCGCCGTGGTTTCTTTTCATTTCGATTTTCGATTTTTGAGCGCGAAGAGGAGGATATTTTTGCACCTAGCAGTGGTGCTGCTCTCTATGGCTGGTGAGCACCATAGCCAACATTCAAATGTTTACTTGTTTTTCTTTGATACATTTGTGTTTATTGTTGTTTATGTTCTTTTGTTATAACCAAAGCTCTTTACCTTCTCACCATAGCCAAGGCTTAAGCAAAAGGTTGAGCATTGGACACAAAGGTAAGCACCAAAGCCACTACTTGTTTTGCTTTGTTACATTTGTGTTTATTGTTGTTTATGTTCTTTTCTCTCTCTCATTGACACTCTTTTGTTTTTTTTTTTTCATCAGAGTTAAAGCTTTTCAAAAGCTTTCAAATTTAAAAGCTTGTAAACCTTTTCAAAGAGAGCATAAGAAAGCTTTTCAAAAGAAGTAAAGCTATTTAAAAGGGTGTACAGCTTGGAGTAGGGCTTGGAGTAAAGTAAGTTTATTGAAAACCTTGATGACTCTCTATCCTTTTATCTCTCTCATTGACACTCTTTCGTTTCTCTTTCATTAGAGTTAAAGTAGTTTGAGTAAAGCTTGGAGTAAAGCTTGTTCTCCCTCTCTCTCTCTCTCTTTGTCTCTCTCTCTCTCTCTCTCTCTCTCTCTCTCTCTCTCTAATTGACAATTATTTTCTCACTTTTATCACAATATCTTCAGTTTGGAGTGAAGTTTCTTGGGGTAAAGCTTTTGAAACAAAGTTTTTGAAGACAAGGTGAGCATTGTTTATTGTGAATCTTGTTTCTTTGTTTTGTTGAAATATTGTTGTAAGGATTATCAGAGAGAAATTGAATAAAAAGAGGATAAAGTTTATGTTTAGGTTTGTGGTTATAGTTAATTTTATGTTTTATGTTCATCATTATTATCTTAATCGTAGTTCATTTTTAATATGCAGATGTCTGACCCTCCATCTCTTGGGTCTCCATCTCATGAAGAGTGTATGAACTGGTTAAGTAGTGCATCTGCTAGGCAGAGAGACAAATGGATGCTATTCTCCAGCAGTATAGGTCCATGTTAAACTCTCAAGCGGCCTCATAGTAGGGTAGTCCTCAGAGGAAATTCATTTTCGTAATTTTTTTCAAAATAGTGTCAAAAATTTGCGGAAAATAAATTCGCAATAGAATATAAATTACGAATTTATTTTCCACGACATTTATACACTATTTTGAAAAAAAATGCGAAAATGAATTTTCGCAATTGTTTTGACAATTTTTGCCAAAAAAATTGTGAATAAATATCTGCAATTTGTTGGCTAAATTCGCAAAAAATATCACCAACCCTAAACCCTAAACCTCGATAGCAAGTCCTTACCTCGGATAACGGCTGAGCTAAACATAAACTGCCGTGGTGTCGGATCCTTCTCTATGGTTGCACGCTACATGACATACAAAAAAGATTATGAAATTGTAAGAAAACTCATCTCTATCTCTCTAATGAGGTCCATGTGAAGGATTTTAGATCATTCAAGATCCAATCCATGTCCCAAATCTTTGGTTACAATAAGGAGCAAACCAACAATCCTGCCAATGTAGAAAAATCAGCATTTACATACAAAATGAGATGCAAACTCTAAGAGATATTGATCAAACATGAATCAAAACATAAAATATGTTTGTTATACATACAATTACAGTACCCTACTGTATTTCACACGTGTGGAACCGAAAATAGCAATAAATGATCATTCTACACATAGAATTGCAAGATAACACCAAGATAGTGCACCAATGAGTAGTAGAACCCAAAGAGGACCATGTATAATGATGAAATGAGAGAGAGAAGAGAGAAGATGTGTCTCTCCACGAGTTACATCCTTTTATAGAGTTTCCAAACCCTATTTGGCCACTTGGCTTTCCCTCCAAAATGTAAACCCTACTATTTTTGGGTCTAGATTCAATGTACCCAAAGTTCAAATTTGAATCTCTCTCAAACTCGACTACCAACTTTTCCACACTTTCCGAAAGTGTTATTGAATGTATTTTAAACTAATATAAGTTCCAAAAGTTTGTCTCTAAGTCTAAAATTAGTTTTGGCCTCTTATTGACAATTTACCAAAATGTGACTAAACTAGACTAAACTAGTTGAAATCTCTCACACTCCCTCTTCAACTAGTTTTGGCATAGTTTTGACAATAGAACTTTGATTCAACTTTAGAATGATCTCCATCCTAAGTATAGATCTTCTTTCTAAGGTTCTAAAGTATCTTTCATAATTGATATAGAGAATAGTGTCCAAATTGGATGCTTCACTATTTCTTACATCAATTTTACACATCCAGATATAACTAGAACATGAAGAACCAAATAGAATGTGAATGAAATGATTCCTCCATGTTTCAAACTTTGAACTCTCTGGAAAATTACAGCAACCAAACAATAAATGTGAGTGATGACCATTTGCTTGCTTGTCTCCTCCAACTTTGTCCTTTCTTGATATGTCTTCACCATAAAACTCCATGAATGAGCCTCCATCTCCATCTTGCCACAAGATATCATCAACACTTGATGACTTGGCCATGAATGGGTGACATAATGAACCTCCAATAGCTTCATTTTCATCAGCAAAACCATCCAAGAATGCTAGTACAACTCCAACAATAAGATATTGCAAGACAATGTAGCTAGTTTGTCCATATCTTGACAATTTGCACACATCCACATGAAATAGCTCAAACATGAGACAGAACAAGTAAAGTAAACTTGAACAACACTTCCTTGCTGCTCCTTTGAACTTACTTGAGTCTTCAATAAGCTGCAAAAACAGATCCATAACATATTTGCCAAATAACCTTCCTTTGATGCTCTTGACTAGCTCCAAATTGCCACCTTTTCTTTTGTGTCGTTGAAGCCCTTTGAGACCAACCTCTTGATCTTCCTCTTGACCATCAAAGTCATTGAACAAACTTTGTTTTCTAGATCCATTACTTGTTTTTTCAGTATAAAAACCATGAGAACCAATATCCACTTGCATCTACACAAGAAAATTCTCCAAAACATGTGAGTAAGGCAAAATGAGTCGCTTCCACTTGCTTACCTTTCTCTTGGTCATCAAATATATGAATATATTCAGACCTGAACCTTTGGAAATACTCCCTCTCAAACACATCTAGATCCAACAAGATCTCATCAATGCTTGATCTTGATCTTCCACAAAGGTTAGTGAAAACAATGTCACCAATGTCACCATCATAAATCAAAAGATAGATTCCAAACTTTCCATCCAACATGAAGTAGAGTAGGTGAAGATGAGTATCAAACCTAATAAATACAGCCTTCTTGAGTCCATAACAAACCTCAATAAGCTCACCAATGAGATCTCCCTTGTCTTTAAAAAATTGCCTCTCGATTTGCTCCATGTAGTCTTTTCCAACCAACCTTTTGCCATCTCAATCATGAGTGATCAATTCACAATCAGAGAATCTTTTGAGTTGATGAAGAGATGTGAGATCCATGTCTTGGATCTTCCCAAGAACCAATCTTTCATTGCTCTTTCCTTCATGAGATTCCCTCTTAATGATTGCATCATAAGAAGTAGAAACCTCAAAAACATTAGAAGCTATGAAAAAAATGATTAGTACCTTCAACATAAGAATGATTGAAGTATCTTTTTTTTCAAACAAGAACTTCTACTCAATGTTTTAGGTAATGACTCATATGATAATGATTCTTCCTCACTATCATTCACAATGACATCATTGAAAGTACATCCTACTTTGAACTCTTCACATACTTCTCTTCTTCTTGACTTGTGACTATCTTCCTCACCAAGTCTCTTGATAGAAACATTTGATCTACTCTCTTTATGAAGACATGTAACTCTACTTGCTGGAAAAATGACTTTCTTGGAATCATAACAAAAGAATGTAGAAGAACCACCTCCTTCATGCATGCACCTAGCAACATCCTTTTCCATATGATCAAAGAAATCATTAGCAACAATCTTTTCCAAGGAAGAACCTTCTCCTCCATTGATGAAGTTAGGTCTTTCCTTACCTTTTGCATGCTTGCACTTGCCATGAAGAACCCTCGAAACACCATCATTATCCTCAAGACTAGCCAAGTTAGCACAAATATGAACATCTCCAAGAAGCATATTATATCTTGACCTAGATCTAGCATAAGGAAGCTTGTTAGAGTTTGCATAAGATCCACCAATCTTATTGATGCTAAAAGGGAACTTTGGAAAGTTGAGACCAATCTCCTTTTCCATTCCATCCTTTTTGTTAGCCATAACAAAATCATCAAGCTTGAAAAGTCTACCTTGTTTATTGCCCCTAGCAACCAAGATTTCTTCCTTTGTAATGAAGCAAGCATCACCACCAAACTTTACCATGTATCCTTTGTCTATCATTTGACCAACACTTAGCAAATTCTTTGAAAGTGAAGGAATATAAAGAACACCATCAAGTCTTGCTTTCCTATTAGTAGATAGACAAATAGGAATTGAACCAATACCTTCAATCACACACTCACCACCATTGGCCACGTGAATTGCTTTCTTGGCTCCATCATAAGTGACCAAAGAAGTAAAGAACTCCTTGTGACTAGTCATGTGTGAGCTAGCTCCACTATCAATCCACCATGAATCTTTGTCACCTTCACTTGATATTGGACTTGAAGAACACATCAAAAGAGAATCATTACCACCTAGATCCTCATCATTAGTAGTAAAATTGATTTGCTTGCTACCTTCATCTCTTTGCTTCTTCAAACAATCATTTGCAAAATGCCCTTTGATTCCACAATAAAAGCATTTCAACTTAGAATTATCTTTCTTTTTGCCAAAAGAAGAAGTATCACCTTGATCTTGCCCTTTAGACCACTTGCCTTTGCCTTTGCCCTTGAACTTGCCTTTGATGTACATAGCATCCTCTTCATAATGAGATGTCGATGTAGATCCACCTCTTCTTGATTGAAGCCTATAATCCTCATTCACCAAGATCTCTTGCAAATCCACAATACTTGGCAAAGTCTTTTGAATAGAAAAAATTTGAACAAGATTAGCATGATCATCCAACAAGCCATTAAGTATAACTTGAACAAGTTCTACCTCCAATAAGGACTCCATCCTCACCTTCCAAGTAGAATAGTTGATTGAGGTAAGCCTATCATTGCTCTCCAGCATAAATCCACCACTTGTAGCCATGTTGAAGTGACCTGATCTTCTCTTTCAACCTGTTCCAATGCACAAAGCACTCTCTTGAATGTCAAAAAATGAACTCAAGAAGAAATCACAAAGATATGGAACCTCTCAAATCTCTTCTAGCACTTCTAGCTAGAAAATCAACACATAGAATAGTGAAATCTTGATCAACCTATGATCTATCCTTAATCTAATGATTCTTGCCACTTCCTAAGATTGAAACACACTCAAATGAAGTTCAGTAACCTCACAAACTAGAGATACAATCAAAATTAGGGTTTTGACAAAATAACAAAAAATTGAATATCTCAAATTCTACATGCAATTTCTAGAAACTTGGTATATCTTGTTGTAGATTCCAATGAGACCTTCCTAATGCACCAAATTTCATCGAAATCCAGTAAACCAAGTGTGAAATTGGAATTGATTAAGTATTTAACCCTATATTGAGTTTTTACCTACAAAAGATCAATTCTACACATGCAAAAATGCTGATTTTTGAGTAGAGATCAATCTAGCATGCTCTAGCATTGGTAACTCCTCCAAATCCTTGCTAAAGATGGCTGATCCTTTCAAAACCTGAAACACAAGAGCTCTGATACCATGTGAAGGATTTTAGATCATTCAAGATCCAATCCATGTCCCAAATCTTTGGTTACAATAAGGAGCAAACCAACAATCCTGCCAATGTAGAAAAATCAGCATTTACATACAAATGAGATGCAAACTCTAAGAGATATTGATCAAACATGAACCAAAACATAAAATATGTTTGCTGTCCATATAGTTACAGTACCCTACTGTATTTCACACGTGTGGAACCGAAAATAGCAATAAATGATCATTCTACACAGAATTGCAAGATAACACCAAGATAGTGCATCAATGAGTAGTAGAACCCAAAGAGAACCATGTATAATGATGAAATGAGAGAGAGAAGAGAGAAGATGTGTCTCTCCACGAGTTACATCCTTCTATAGAGTTTCCAAACCCTATTTGGCCACTTGGCTTTCCCTCCAAAATGTAAACCCTACTATTTTTGGGTCTAGATTCAATGTACCCAAAGTTCAAATTTGAATCTCTCTCAAACTTGACTACCAACTTTCCCACACTTTCCAAAAGTGTTTATTGAATGTATTTTAAACTAATATAACTTCAAAAAGTTTGTCTCTAAGTCTAAAATGAGTTTTGGCCTCTTATTGACAATTTACCAAAATGTGACTAAACTAGACTAAACTAGTTGAAATCTCTCACAGTCCATACTTTTTATAAGGCTTTCACAATTTAGAGTATGACATCCCATGCATTGTCTTATGTCTCAAAGTACATGTGCAATAATTAGACTCTTAGAAAGAACTAAGATTAAATCTCTTTAACTGTAGATAATGGCTGAGTTGAACCCAACTGTTGTAGCATTGGATCCTCCTCTACAACAACATGATGCATGATCAAAACTAAAATAAGGAATATATCTCATTCTCTCTCTCTTTCTCATTCTCTCTTTCTCTCTCTTTGTCTCTCTCCCTCTCCCTCTCTTTATGTAGATAGCTAGGACCGTACCAAGTTTTAAAAGAAAGAGATGGAGAGAGAGAAAGAAAAAATGAGAAGTCTGCTATTAGTTTGCCAAAACCTTTACTAGTATGAGCATCCACATAGATCTCGGCAAGAGTTGGAGCCCTATAAACAATAAAAATCTTTAAATTGTAACCTGCCAACATATCCATCCATGTGTCTAAAGAAAGAAATGCTCCCATTCCCATTAGTATAGTGTAATGCCCAATGTCTCTGATCCCATGCAAATAGGAAAATGAAAATGCAATCTTCGTTTCATTTTGATACTCAATTATGGATGCAATCTCAAGTTTTGTTTCTAACGTCCTCCAGATAAGTGTATATGCAACCTATCTAGTAGAGTTATCTTTGTTGATATCCTTCATCTTGAGATTTTCATTCTCAATAAATTCCTATCCTCTCCTTACAAACTCTTTTCGTCTCATAAGGTATTGAATCTCTCAAATATATGTCTATCTTCACATTCCTCATCTATAGATCGGATAAAAAGATCGAAACTTAAAGATCAAGTATATCTAGTTCCTCACACAGAAAAATCTAAATCCAGTTTCTAAATCTATTTCCAAACTAGTAGGAGATATATCGAAAACACTTGTCATTCTCTCCACTCATTTTTTCACTCATAAAGATTCTCATAAATCCTCTCAAAAGGTCAGAACATTTCCATGATGATTCAACTATCATTTATTCTATCCATTCACCACCCCACTGGTAATGTTTTATTCCATCCAAAAATTTCGTTTTATCTCTCAGACCCCCCAGATGCTTCTGATTCAAACAAACATGCCCATTTGAAAAAAGTAATTGACATTGCACCCCGATCATCAAATAAATGCAGTGTGCAAAGGGAAATGAAATGCAATTTTTAGAACATTAAATGGATGCAAACATACCGTGCTTAAAGATGCATGTGTGAAGTGTATATGCTCACAAATTTTTATTTATTATTATTGTTATTTTTTATTTTATTTTTTTATTATAAAAAGCTGTAATCTTACAAATTCTATAATTCAAAATAAACATCACCTTTATATGCATTAAGCATTCAATATTTATAAACTGCAAAATATATTTTGTTTTTTTTTTTCAAGTTTTTTTTTCTTTTTCTTTTTCTGTAGAAAACATAAAAATAATTAAAAACAACTAATACACCTTACCTCATAGTGGAAATCAAAGGCAGTAAGGTGGAAAAATTCTAACCATCAACTTATAAATAACGAATCAACAATAATATAACTTTTAAAATCATTAAAATTATTATAGAAACCAAAACTATAATATACTATTGTATACAGTACTAATATCCTACTACATAAAGTAGGGTTTAATTTTATTAAGATTGACTCGACTTTTGAAAGGTGTTCCATTTAGTTCAGTCAATCGTGCTGTATTATTCTTGTAAAGTTTCTTAATTTTATACGGCCCATTCTATAAAAAGGTTAACTTCTGTGGCATCAATTCATGTCGAGCATCATAATGTAATACAAATTGACCCTTTTCATAAACATAATCTTTGATCTTTCGATTGTGGATTATTTTTATTCGTCTTTGATACACTTCTTGATGATTCAAAGATATCATTTGTTTTTCATCCAATTCTTGTAGTACATTTAGATGTTGCTGTAAAGAATCTTGTTCTCGCAAATTGTGAGCTAACGCAAAACGTATTGATGGAATTTTTGTTTCTCTGGGTAACACACATTCTTGACCATACACTAAAAAGTAGGGTGTATGATTCGTACTAGTTTTCATGGTAATGTTATATGCCCACAGAGCTGAATATAGCTTTTTATCCCAATCTCGTTTATTTTCAAAGACTATGTTTTTGATGATATTGACTAATTGCTTATTAGTACTTTCAGCCTGTCCATTTGCTTGAGGACTATAAGGCATCGTTTTATGATGTTTAATTGTCAACTATTCTGTTAATGCCTCAATAGTTTTATTAAAAAAATGAGTACCTCTATTTGATACTAATTCTTTAGGAGCACCAAATCTTCCAATAACTTGCTCCAAAAGAAACCACATAGTTTCTTTAGTGTTATCTTTCCCAACCGCTCTTGCTTCAGCCCATTTAGTAAAATAATCAGTTGCAACAATGATATAACTTGTTCTGGATGACGAGGCTGGCCTTATCGGTCCTACAAAATCTATCCCCCATTTCTCAAGGGGTAGATATGCTTGAATTGGAATCAATGATCTGATACGACTAGCTCTTCCATCAGCACGCTGACATATATCACAACGTTTAACATAATCATGGGAATTCTTAAAAAGTGTCGGCCACCAATACCCGGCTCGCAATATCTTTTGACCCGTCAATTGGCTTGCAAAATGTCCTCCACAAGCAGAATCATGACATTCTTCTAAAATAAATTGTATATCATCAGGTACAACACATCTACGATATAATCCTTCCACTCCCTTTCGGTAAAGTACACCTTCTATAAGTGAGAATTATAGTGCCTGCAATTTAAGTTTTCTTTTCTCATTATATGTCATACTGCCAAGCACTTCCAATGTTGACAAATATGTTGCCAAAGTGGAATACCAGCTCAGTATCATATCTTTATCGATGTGAAGTAATCCTAGAAGTTGGTCACTCTCACTAGTTCCATCTTCCTCATTCAGAGTTCCCCACTCACAAATACAATCATTTAAACCTTGCAATCATGGAGATTTACTCTTCAGATCATAATCAAATTCTTGGAGTGCAACAATCCACTTGATTAACCTAGGGGGTGGTTCCAATTCGTTCATCATCAAAATAACTGCATTATTCTCAGTAAAGATAATAACTTTGCGATGTAGTATATAGTGACGATATTTAGCAGTAGGATATGCAATGCATAAACACACTTTTTTCGCATATGAGTGATTCAATTCTGCTATATTTAGCTTGCGTCCCACAAACATTATGGGATGATATATTTTGTCCCATATTTGAGCCAAACAACAATTCATACTTTTCTCTGTAGCTGAAGTAAAGATATAAAATTCCCAATCATACATTGGAGGTTTCAATATAGGGGTACTGGCTACAGCTTCCTTTAAGTCTTCAAAAGCTGTATCACAAGCTTCCGTCCAATTCCATACTCCATCTATGAAAAATTGCCTACATTGGCAAATCTAGCCATGTAGAATATTGTACATTTTGTCAATATTGTTTGTTGGTTACTTCAATGGCCAAAGTCCCACATGTACATACACACCTAAAGTAGGTTACCACGAGTCAAGAGGAGTGGTTGTGTCTATTTGGTAGTGATTCCTACTTTGTAGGATCTAGACCATGATTTATGATGAGATTTGTACCTACCATGCACCTACCAAGCATGACTCTTGGATCTAGGCTAGGGTTTTCACATTAGGGCAAGAAAGTGGAGTCTACTTATTACATGCTGGATTTTCACCTAACTTTGCAAAGGAAGTGTGTTTTACTATGTATTCCCATTCTCCATAGTGAGAAGATAGAAACTTTTTGGAGCCTCAAGGAGAAAGTCGAGTTTCCTCTCATTGTATGGTGATTACTCTGTTTTTCCAATGAAACCCAGCTTTGGCACTTTGTAAAACACTGTCTACAGGCCGTACTACAGCCTTATTTCCACACGTGTGGAGTTGGATAATACTAATTGATCAATGCTTTGATTGTCTCTACTTGTTTCCTATCAAGCTGCTAAACTAGATCTTGTTTTCTGATGACTAGTTTCTGATAGATTGTTTAACAAGAATACAATCACCTTGTGGATCATTCAAAGATCCATTTATGGTCCTTAGTACTGTACTTTTCACATGGTATCAGAGCCAAGTACAAGGCCATTGATCTATGTTTGAATCTAATCCAGTTTTAGCAGGTTTTGGTGCAAAAAGCTAGTATTGGAAGGGTGAGCTGCTATCCAGGTTTTAGTGAGGGGATTTGATCCCAAACTTCTTCAGGATCAAAATCCATACTGTTCACACGTGTGGGCATCTCTGAACCAGCATTTAATAACCCATATTCATTGGATCATAGAAAATTCATCTGGTGTCAGTTTGATGTAATTTTTGGTGCAAATCCTAGGATAAGCTACCAAGATCACTTGCCATTGATTAGTTTTAAATTTGTTTCATGAAAACTAATTAATCTAGGCTGATTTCATACATTCTTAAAGTGGAAACCAGGTATTGAAAGTTCAAAGTGAATGAGAGAGATAGAGTCAGTTTTTGTCCAAAAATAGCCAAGATTGGCAAGATTTGCTTGAGTGTAGTTTTCATCTCATCTTATCTTCATTCCAGCTTGTGAGGGAGTGATAGAACTGCGATTACAAATCCATTTGTTGGATTAGAAGTCAACATTTGAGTGAAACACTGCAAGTTAGAAACCTTTGTGAGTTTCAAGTACAAACAAATCTATATCTTGTGTGTAGAATCTTGCTAGTAAGATGGGATCAGTGGGAGCCCACCTTCTAGAAGCTATTGAGAGGTTAAATTCTACCAATTATGCTATTTGGAAAGTGATGATGGAGTCACTAATGGTGCTCCAGGATCTTTATGAGTTTCTAATAGATGATGAAGATGAACCTCTAGGTGCACAGGAATTAGTGAGATACACGAAGAGGTCTAGGCTTGCACCAAAGGCTTTAAGCAAGGTAGATTGTTTAAGCTTGATGCTAATATTGCAGTGGAGAGTGTTAACTTGGCAAAGGTGGAGCTATCAAAGGTGGAACTGTGGCACAAAAGGTTGGGCCACCCCAACTACAAAGCCATGGAATCTATGGCTACAAAGGAGCTTGCAGTTGGACTCCCCAAGCATTTGTCAAAGTGTGGGAAGAGATGTGAAGCATGCAGCCTCTCAAAGGCTCACAAACTACCCTTCTCAAGATCTACATCAAGATCAAACTCCCCTCTTGAACTCATCCATTCGGATGTTCATAGTTTTTCACATGAGTCTAATGGTGGTGCCAAGTACTATGTAATCTTCATTGATGACTATTCTAGATTTTGTTGGATGTACCTCTTGTCTAGCAAATCAATGGTGTTTGATTCTTTTGTAAAGTTCAAGACTTTGGTAGAAAATCAACTTAGTACCAAGATTAAGGTATTAAGGAGTGATAATGGAGGTGAATATATCTCCAATAAGTTGATTGACTTTTGTAGTTCTAATGGCATAAAGAGGGAGTTGTCATGTCCATACACCCCTCAACAAAATGGAGTGAGTGAGAGAAAAAATAGATCTCTTTGTGAGTGTGCTAAGGCCTTAAGGCTAGATGCTTCTCTATCCAAACCATTTTGGGATGAAGCAATAACTTGTGCTAACTATTTGTGCAATAGATTGCCAAACCAAGCCATTGGAGGAATCACACCATTTGAAGCTCTATTTGGAGAGAAGCCCAATCTCAAAGATCTCAAAGTTTTTGGATCCACTTGCTATGTACACCAATCCTTGGGAAAGATAAGGAAGGATGATGCAACATCCATCAAAGGCATCTTTGTGGGATATGGTGAGAATAGCAAAGATTATAGAGTCTTCAATCCCATCACTAGCAAGGTGATAGTGAGTAGGGATGTTATTTTTGATGAAGGACATGCTTGTGATTTGGATGATAATGCTACTAATCATCTTGATGCCAAGGATCATGCTAGGATGGAGGAGGAGCTTCCAAGTGAAGAAGAACTTGAGGATCCACCTCAAGATGCAAGAACTCCAAGAACTACAAGAACTCCAAGAAGATCTACAAGGGCAAGATCCGAGCCATTGAGGCTCACCTATGATGGTCAAGGTGATCAAAGGGAAGGCTCATCATCTTTCACATCTTACACCTTTCTTACTTCAATGTTAGATGAGCCAACATGCTATGAAGATGCTTGTAAGTCTAAAAGTTGGATGGATGCTATGCAAGTTGAGTATGATGCTCTTATTGAGAATCATACTTGGGATCTTGTGGATATTCCTCAAGGGAAGAAACCTCTTGATTGCAAGTGGGTGTTTAGATTGAAGTATAATCAAGATGGATCAATAAGCAAGCATAAAGCTAGGCTTGTTGCCAAAGGTTTTTTACAAACCAAAGGCATTGACTATGATGAGACTTTTGCTCCTGTGGCTAAGCTTGTTACTATCAGGTTGATCATTAGTCTTGCTACAACCTTCAATTGGGAGCTATTCCAACTTGACTTCACAAATGCATTCCTCAATGGTTATTTGGAGGAAGAGATCTACATGAGGCAACCCGAGGGCTTCATCAAGGCAAAGCATGAAGGAAAGGTGTGTTTTTTGAAGAAGAGCATTTATGGGCTCAAGCAGGCACCTAGAGCATGGTACTCTAGGATAAACTCTTTTCTCATTTCCATGAATTTTGTAATGAGTGCCTATGATCCATCATTGTATATAAGTTTTCACGATGGCATGATCATTATTCTTTTTTTGTATGTAGATGACATTATCTTGAGTGGTAATGATCTAGATGGAATTAGAGATGTAAAAATTGCTTTAGCAAAAGAGTTTAAGATAGTAGATCTCGTCCTATTGAGATTCATTCTTGGAATAGAGGTTATTAGAGGATGCGATTTTATCTTCATTTGTCAATCTAAATATGCTACATCCATCCTAGATAGATTTGGAATGAAGAATTGTAAAGGCATTGAGACGCCAATGGAGCAACATGTAAAGGCATCTATTGGTTGTGATGAAGCATACTTTGAGGACATCACATTATATAGAAGGCTTATTGGCTCCTTGATCTATTTAACTATAACTAGACCTAACCTTAGTTATAGTGTTGGAAAGTTAAGCCAATTCATGCAAAGTCCTCTAGTTTCGCATTGGAAGATGGCCAAAAGGGTTCTTAGATACATTTCATTCACTAAGAATTTTGGTATTTTGTATAGAGGAACTAATCTTGGCTTAAGAGCCTATAGTGACTCGGATTTTGCAGGTGACAAAGTGGATAGAAGATCACCAAGTGCCTTTGCCACCTTTCTATGTGATGGAGTAGTATCATGGCTTTCTAAAAAGCAAGATACCATCTCCCTATCTTCCACAGAATCCGAATACAAGGCCTTGACATCAACATGCAAGGAGGTCTTGTGGCTCAAAAGGCTATTGGTGGAGCTTCATGTCATGGAGGAGGAGATCCCTATCATCTATTGTGACAACCAATCAGCCCAATCACTTGCAACTAATCCTACATTCCATGCAAGGAGCAAACACATCGAAATTGCTCATCATTTCGTGAGGGAAAAAGTGCAAGCTAAAGAGATCAAGCTCCAACACGTGCCATCATCAAGTTGCTTGGCTGATTTGTTTACTAAACCTTTACCTAAAGATTCATTTGTCAAGCTTAGATCTTCAATTGGAGTTATTGATAAAAGCATTGTGATCTCCAAGGCTAGATTTGAGGAGGAGTGTGAAAAATTGCCTACATTGGCAAATCTAGCCATGTAGAATATTGTACATTTTGTCAATATTGTTTGTTGATTACTTCAATGGCCAAAGTGCCACTTGTACATACACACCTAAATTAGGTTACCACGAGTCAAGAGGAGTGGTTGTGTCTATTTGGTAGTGTTTCCTACTTTGTAGGATCTAGACCATGATTTATGATGAGATTTGTACCTACCATGCACCTACCAAGCATGACTCTTGGATCTAGGGTAGGGTTTTCACATTAGGGCAAGAAAGTGGAGTCTACTTCCTTATTACATGCTGGATTTTCACCTAACTTTGCAAAGGAAGTGTGTTTTACTATGTATTCCCATTCTCCATAGTGAGAAGATAGAAACTTTTTGGAGCCTCAAGGAGAAAGTCGAGTTTCCTCTCATTGTATGGTGATTACTCTATTTTTCCAATGAAACCCAGCTTTGGCACTTTGTAAACACTGTCTACAGGTCGTACTATAGCTTTATTTCCACACGTGTGGAGTTGGATTATACTAATTGATCAATGCTTTGATTGTCTCTACTTGTTTCCTATCAAGCTGCTAAACTAGATCTTGTTTTCTGATAACTAGTTTCTGATAGATTGTTTAACAAGCATACAATCCTTAGTACTGTACTTTTCACACCATCCTTTTTCAATAATATCGTTAGAGGGAGTGACTTTAATGAGTATTGCCTAATGTATCTTCAATAATAACCTACAGATCCAAGAAATGACTGTAACTGTTTAAGCGTAGTAGGAATGCCAAGGCTTAATATTATTTTTATCTTATCCGGATTAGTAGATATACCATTCCTACTAATCACATGTCCTAGTAGTACATCGTAAGGCACTCCAAACAAACATTTCCCAGCATTGAGTGCAACACATGTTATCTCACACTTCTTTAAACATTTTTCCAAAATAGCCATATGATCTTTAACAAAAGAAGCTCCACATAGATCATCGATGAAAATTTTAAGATTTTTGTCAAGTATATCTTCAAATTGTTCATTCATAAATCTCTGATACATACCAGGGGCATTTGATAACCCAAATGGCATCACGTGATATGCAAAAACTCCAAATGTTGTAGTAAAGGTAGTTTTCAGCTTATCTTCCTCTTTTATTGCAATTTGATTGTAGCCCGCAAAACAATCCATAAATGAATATCTTTCTCTTCCGGCTAATTCATCAAGAACTTGATCAATAAATGGCAATGGATAATAATCTTTAATCGTGTGCTTATTTAATTTTTTGTAATCTACACAAACCCTAATTTGTGTAGAATTTTTCTTAGGTCTCGGTACTATTGGTGAACTCCATTCCGTGTTTTGTACATGAAATATTAAACCAGCTTGACGTAGTCACTCTTATGGCTCGATATTGTATTATAGCCCAAACAATTCGCGAAGATCAAGCAATTCACGAAAGTCAACGTGCTTCCAAGACAAACGAAGGACGAGCGATTCACGAATAATTCGAGAATAGTAAACATGCCTCCAGGACCGCAAAAGCTACAAAGCGACACAAAATAAAAAGAAATGAAAGAAACGAAAGAAAACGAAAGAAACGAAAGAGAATCTTTCGCGCTACCAGCTGGCAGCTCAATGGGCTTGGAGTCTTAAACTTCATGGCCAGCTGAAATGGGAAGTAATAACGAAGAGTAATTGATTAGTTGATTAGCATTAACTACTCTTGTGATTCTCTGTTTAGCTATCTTGTAAACTCCACATAATGTAGATAAAAACAATCCTTCTGGATCATAATATATACGGTAAGATATAGAGAGATATAGCGAGTAGAGTAGAAAACAAAAAAGGTGAGAAACACAACTGTGTATAAAAGTTTGCCAACGAGCAGAACACAGTGAAAGAGCAGAGCGTCAGATGACCAATGAGTGAGACACTGACGATCTCACTCTAAAAATCAAACTGATAATTGATTGCTCTATTTTCGTGCATCTCCTTGTCTTCCACTGTCTTGATTGCTAGAATGAAATCTATTTTGTGATGTGTAGTCGCGTGTCTAGGTTCATGTGAAGCTTCCGTGCAAAAGAAAATTTAAAAGAAACAAAATCGTTCGCGACAACGAAACAAAACTGTTCGCAACACCTTCGTACTTCTCACCATGTATAGAAGCAAATAAAAACATAAAAAAGACTTTAATTATCTGATAGTTCTTACTTTGTCTTGATTTTACCACAATCAATAATCAATCCATGATATTATTTTATGTCCAAGATACAATAACTCATCAGTTCGTTTATCTTTTGAATCCTTTAAAATTTAATGTAGCTTGACTATCAATTAATACAATCATTCAACAATTTCAATTTCTTGTCTTGAGTTAGATTGATATGACAATTTACTAGTGAATACTAACAGCAACTACAAATATGACTATTAAATTTAAGATTCCGATCTCTTATTTTGATTCTACAAATTAATTAATGTTTGTAGCATTTGATGCATTAGCAAAGTAGAAGTTGGAATAATGTTTCAGCCCTAATTATTGGCCCTTGCCTATTTGCAAATAAAAATCTTAATATAATCATCCTCCTGAAATAGCTTGCATTAGCAGAACAAAAAACAATACAAAAATTGAAAATATCAACAATTTTAGTTCAAATGATAAAGTATCCACTGCTTTTATCGATTTTAGTACACATGTTTAGTTACTTTATTATATTTGATAAGTTGGTAACTAAAAAATTATAATTTAGGAGAAATATAAAAGAGCAAATTTAATAACTAGTTTTGTTACTTTTTATTCTACTACTTTTAGCCACATTTTTTGCAAAACAACTAGTGAAAAATGATTGAAAGTACTTTTTGGCACTATTTACTCAATATGAGTATGGTTCTAGAGACCAAAAACAATCATCTATCAAACAAGCTACTTGCCAATTTTTTTTGAGCCCCATAGAGTTACTATTGATTATTTCTAGAAATAAATGTATCACATTGATCAAAATCAATACAATACACATTCCATGGCTCTGATACCATTGAAACATCTCCCAAGGATGAATTAGATATCAAAATCCTATCGACCTTATGCATAAGACAAACCAATCCAATGAAATAGAGATGTAGATTGGATCAACACAACTCATTCCAAATGATGAGAATTACAATACCGTTTGTTAGTAGCTTCTTGATTAAGGCATCATGTAGTACCATAACCACTGACAAGAGTAAATCCAATTATGAGTAGCACAAGGACTAGTACTATTTAACGAGTATCAATCATACTCTAGCACAAAATACATTGAATAAAATGACAAGAATTATGACATTCCTTGTGTAGGTTCCTACCATGCCCTCCTAGGCAAGGTATTTCAAATTATGCCTAAGTATAGGTAGGTAGCCACCTCCAAGAACCCTAATCCTAGCTTCCAAAACCAATATTACTCATTATGGCTAATAATAATAGCTATTGTGAAAATTAGGACCATCAAGTGGACTATTCTTGGCACCCATGGTCAAGGCCTGGTCAATGGGGATTAACTCGAGACGTAACATCTCAGACTAAATATAGATCTTGACCTCAAGTTTGGCATGGTCCTTAACCACAATAAAAAGCGCTATTAGAAAAATTATAAATTTTCACAATATTAGCTATATGGAGCAAAACTTAAAATTCCACAAAATAATTTATTCTAGTTTTTGCAACATTGTCCTGTTGTACATCTATTGTCATCTTGTGATTGTTGAAGAGTACTTATAGCCAAGACTTTCTCAATTTTAGAAACAATCACATTACTTCTCTTATAAACTTTCATTTAAAACATAAAAAACAAGACAAGTTTACATTTCAAAAAATTATAGCTCTTTACACATCTCTTGTTTTTTTATATTTGATTTTTGTAATAATTCATTTGTTTATATCGTATGAATGATAATTACAACTCTCAACAATATCTTTGACAATTAATATTTCAATATATGGGAGAGCCACAACAAACTAGGTAAGAGAGATGTATTAATGATAGTGACTTGATAAAATTCTATTCTTATTGCAAATAATGAATGTTTTGATTTTTAGAGGTGTTAGATATTGCAAAAAATAAATGGAAAAATTAGAATCTAGTTCTTAGCATCTAACTATGGAAAACTTTTGAAAACAAGGTAGTCAATTTTTTAATTCCATCAATGAATATTTAGATAAGTGATTGATTATGGAGTAGACAAGTGATAGACCATTAAAAAATGTGAATAAGATGTGCTAGAAAGTGTAAAGAGTGTCGTTTTAGATCTAGAAACCTTAGAGAGTGCTAAATTTGTTTACCAACAAGATGACACTCACAAGTTTGTGACATTTATATAGGGACTAAAGAATTTTTTTTAAATATTTAAATGAAAAAATAAATAAATACATGTGTCATAAGACGTCTTCAATAAAAACATGCATCTTGCAATAATTTACACGATGCTTTTAATGTTAATTATCTTTGACCATTTCTATTTTTGTGTCTAAATTTTTACATTTAAGGTGTTCTTTTGTTTTGTTCTCACATCCACAAACATGTACAAATGGTTCACATTTATTAGTTTGTCGTATCTTGTTAAATGTATAAATTTTAAGACACATTCTTATTTCAAATTTTTTAGCTTAAAAAATGTTTCTACAAAAAACAACAATGTGCATATGATTCCATCTTTGACTTTGAGATGCAAATATTGAAATTTTGTGCAAATATAATTCAAGTTTTGATTTTCTACCATGTCAATTGCAGTGATAACATCATAAATTTATCCCACTTATATCTGATTTTTTACATCATGATTGATTGAAAGGTTCGACTTCTTCTACAATAAAGTAACAATGTTAAAATTTGGTTTTCTGAACGATAACAAAAATCATAAACGATCTGGTGATTTTGCATGTAATGTTGTTGATTTTTAAATTCACTAGCCATTTAATAACAGATCTAACAATTTATTATTGGTAAAATCATTATAAATGAACATATCTCATACCATAATTTAAATAGATTTCAATAGATTTTACCATATGCTAAACCATATGTTCAATTGTAGTGATAACATCATCAATTCACCTCACTTATATAAGAATTTTTACATCATGATTAGTTGAAAGATTCGCGAGAAGCCCTAAAATGCTCAGAACCAAACACCTATGCATAAATATGTGAATAATTTTTCATCAAATTATGAGTAAAAATTTGGTTTTCCATAAACCAATGTTGTTGGTGATCCATATGCTTGACATTTGCTATCTATGTTGAGTGCTTTGCAATTGTGGGATTGATTAGCAAGTTAAGGTACTATGCTTTGACTGTGACAGTTCGTACATTCACACATGTGAAGGTAATTACATGATCTTGTGGCTTGTAGTGGAGTTCAAGCCAAGGGAAAGCTAGGAAAAACTAAATTGGTAGGTGCTTTGGCTATAGGATCTCAATTGGATTCATTCAAGGTGCTTCCTCCATCATTTCAAACATTTATTGAAGTCTTTTTGCTACAAGTCTCAACATGGCATCAGAGCTATGTTATGAAATGAGCTAAATTCTTGCAATTTGATTCACTAGCATCATAGATTTTGATCAATTCATGCATTGATTGATTCTTTGTGATTATCTATGATTTGTATCTCCATTCTTGATCAAACTAAGTGAAGAGGAGTCTTGTAGGATCTGATATACATGTGTTTAGGCCTCTAAAACAAAGATCAAGCCACTTCTTATCTACAAGACCAAGCTAGCAAGTTCTGCTTGCTTCCTTACATTTGATTCAAAGCAAGTTTTGGAAACAATCTCGAGGAGTAGCATTCAAGCATTGAAGAGGTAGAAGGATCAAACTTTTTGGAGCTGATTTAGGCTGTTCTCCCTCCTAAGAGTGATTGAGGCTCAATCCAAACATCATCTTTTCTTAGTTTGATTGGATCTTTATGAGCCTTGTGAAGTTTAGATCAAGGAGTCAATTTGGGTCATTTTTCTACATCAATTGAGCAAGCTAGTTTCAATTTGTATATTTTTCAACAGAATTGACTGAACTCAATATCAAATAACATCTTGTTAAGAACTCATTTTTTTATTATTCTCAGGTCCATAGATAGTGGGATAGGTTGTACTTGCATCCTTTCTATTGTGTATCCATTCTTAGATAATCAATCTATTGTTTAGAGGAGGATGGTATCCATGAATGCTTATCTTTTGGATTCTAGTGATAGGTTAAGCAAATCAAACTATTATATTTGAAAACTAGGAATGGAATCAATCCTTATAATTCAAGATTTGAGGGATATAGTGTGTGGGGATGAGAATGAGCCCGTCTACCCTCAAGAATTCACTAAATACAAGAAGAGGTTCAAACTAGCCCTTCATTGTATCAAAATGACTGTGGCCAATGAGAATGTACCTCAGACCAAGAGGTTTGGGAGTCTCTTAAAAGGTTTATGAGTCAAAGAATACTAAAAGATTTCTTGCTTTAAAGCATCAAATCTTTCAAAGCTACCAAAAGAAGGGAGAGAGTGCTCATTCATATGTTCTAAGGGTCAAGGAGTTAACCAAAGAACTTTCCTTTATAGGAGAATCTATAAAGGAAGATGAACTTGTACAACTAATCTTGAATGGCCTTTGTATATATTTCTCTAACTTGGTGCAAGGATATGCCAAAATGGGCAAATTGCCCTTACTTGAGGACCTTCAAGGTGTCCTCATGGCCGAGGAGAATAGGAGACAACACTTCAATGCAAGGATGGATAGGCTCTCTATCCATGATGGATATGATCAAGCAAAACCAAGAGCAAAGGAGCAAAAGTATACCAATTCAACAAACTTGAGATCTAGACAAAGTTCTGAGTCATTTAACACATTGCTTCAAACAGTTTGAGTATTTTTGAGTCAATAGTGTTGTCTTTGAGCATTTGGTTAGTGTGAGCCAATCGCTAAGTAAAGGGCTCAAAGCTGAGTTTGATGGAGATGCTTGTATGATCAAAAGAAAGGATATCTTGATTGGAAAAGGTAAAAGACAAGGGAAGCTATTCAATCTAGATGCTTGTGTTATGCTAACCAGGTTGGATGTGTTTCAAGAGAGCAAATACCTATTGGCCGCCCCATTTTGTTGAGGAGTGTAGGGACAAGAAATCTCTTTCTTGATTCCCTCTTCCTCACAAAGATCTTTGAGCTTATTGGAGGTATACTCTCCTCCATTATCACTTCTAAAGATCTTTATGCTTTGATTATGATGGTTCTCAAGAAAAGTTTTTAACTTGACAAAGGTTTCAAGCCTTGAAAGAAAGCAATAAAACCCAACAATATCTGAAAACGTCATCTATGAATATTACAAACATTGAAGCTCCACCATTTGACTTATTGCTAGAAAAGTGGACATCCGAATGTATTAGCTCAAGAGGATGAGATAGTTTAGTGATAGAACCTGGAAAATCCTTGCTTATGTGCTTCACAAACCTTTTCCTCCTTTACTAAGGACCTTGGAAGGCCTAAAGAAGGCTCGTCCTTGCACATAGCCTCCATGGAACTTGGATTAATGTATCCAAGTGAGAAAGTCCTTCACAGGAGGTGAAATCTTGGAGAGACAAAAACGGCTAGAAAAAATTCTTCTTGATGTATTTTGCAGGTTTTGGAGCTCACAGTTATTAGTGGGGAATGAAGACGCAGTCCCGAAGGCATCGGAAAGGCCAGGATAGCATCAGATAGATTGAAAATCTGTTGAGTGGGAAAAGTTTTACAATATTCTTTTTAGTCTTTGTGAAAAGTATCATTTGTCAGAGAGTTGTGCCAAGAAATCTCTCATTTGTTTGTTTGGGGTACTGCGAATCACACCATATAGTGTCTAGTACTGCCATTTAGAGCTTTGAGACTTCATACCTTTCACATTACGGATATCTGTCTATTTGAACGATCACTCATTTCGAAATCTAAGCAAAGAGAAGACGGCGTAGTCGCCGCGCCGAAGTAGGAAATCTAGAATATTCTCTCTGAAAGTTCTTATATTCTCTCCTTTTTATATTCGTACCAATATCGGATCCAAGCGCGCTAGCTGAAGAGAAACCCTAGCAGTCGTACATCCATGCTCCAGTTCAATATTGTCCATACCGATATCGGATCCAAGCACACGAGCTAAAGAAAATTTTGAGTAGTTGTACATCCGCGCTCTAGTTTGATATCACATGCTCCAATATCGGATCCATGCGCACAAGTTAAGGAGGATCCTGAGCAGCCATACTTCCGCTCTCCATTCCGATATCAGGTGTATAACCAGAAAAATATACAATTTTGTGGTGTGATAAATTACTTGATCTGGACTCATCTGTTCAGTAATGGCAACTTCAAGCAAGAGTGTCCTCAATGAGTCAAGCAAATTGGAAGGAGCCGGCAACTATGCAGTTTGGAAATTCAAACTGAAAAACATTTTCATGGAAAAGGAGCTATGGGAGATAGTGATAGGTGAAGAGACAAGACCAGTGATTGAAGAAAATCAGCGGACATTTGACAGGAGAAAATAGAAAGCACAAAATGTCATCAACTTATCAGCTAGAGATGCAATTATTCCCTACATTTCGGATTCAGAAGGACCAAAAGAAACATGGAATACATTGAAGGCATTGTTTGAGACCACAAACACATCTCGAGTGCTATTCCTGAAGACAAAGCTGCACACATTGCAGATGGATGATGGTGCAACTATTGCTAAAGCATCCAAGATAGTGGTGCATTCAAGCACATGACTTCAAGGAAAGAGTGGTTTTCAGAACTCAAGAAAACTCACAATGGTGATGAATTTGGACAAGCCGATGGCAAATTGCTATCTGTTAAAGGAGTTGGAGTGGTACCAGTGAAGTTAGCCAGTGGGAAGATAAAGCAGATGAGCAATGTGCAACATGTACCTAGCTTAGCTAATGATCTACTATCTGTTGGGACGAGGGCTGATCAACAACTCAAGGTTGAGTTTGACAGTGACAAATGTCTTGTCAAAGACATCAAAAATCACTACAAAGTGATTGCTATAGGAGCTAGAGTCAACGGGAATCGACTCTACAAATTGAATGCAAGATTTTTGCTCAAGCTATGCTAAGCACGGTTGATAGTCGAAGTGATCTCTGGCATTAACGATTTGGTCATATTAGTGCTCAAAGTTTACAGATTCTCAAAATAGGTAATCTAGTTATAGGATTGCCTGATATTTCTTTTGAAGGAAAAATTTGTGAAGGTTGCATTTTGGCAAAACAACATAGAGAGAGGTTTCCCAAAAGTGGAGCAAGGAGAGCCAGTGGCATCCTAGATCTTGTCCACAGTGATCTATGTGGACCTATGCAGACTAGATCTCTTAGTGGCTACTATTACTTTATCACCTTCATTGATAATTATAGCAGATGCATTTGGATTTATTTCATAAGCAAGAAATCAGATGCTTTTGCTAAGTTCAGGGAATTCAAGGCATTAGTTGAAAAGCAAACAAGATGTTGCATCAAAACTTTGAGATCGGATGGAGGTGGTGAGTATTTTTTGATAGAATTTATTGATTTCTACAAAGAGCAAGAGATCAAGAGGCAGACTACAACACCTCATTCACCACAGCCAAATAAAGTTGCAGAACGAAAGAACAGATCTATTGTTGAGATGGCCAGGGCGATGCTCAAAAGCAAGGGTCTGCCAAACACATTTTGGACAAAAGCTTGTAGCACAGGCACATCCTGATTCGGTGTCCTACAAAATCTGTGGAAGGTAAGACACCTCATGAAGCTGTTACTGGAAAGAAACCTAATATTTCTCATTTGAGAGTATTTGGTTGTGATGCTTATGCTCATATTCCTGATGAGAAATGAATGAAATTGGATGAAAAAGCTATCGTGTATATGATGAGAAGGCCAAGGCATACAAGATGTATGACACATATGCCCAGAAGCTTGAAATTTCTAGGGATGCAACATTTGACGAGATGGGTTGAGGTGAACAATCTGAAGTAATCACTGAACCTTTTGATGAGGGAGCGAAAGTACATGTCAAGAAGGAAGTGGATTTTGATATAGAAAATCCATTGGACAAAGGCAAGCCTGATGCTGAAATTCCCAAGAGAGTACCTAAATGGTACTTATCAGTCACAAATGGTGCAAAGAAGGGAGATACTCCCGAATCTAGTGAGCAGGGAGAGCTTAGAAAGTCAAGCAGAAATTGGAAAGCTCCTACAAGGTTAGAAATGAGTCTAGCTCTAATGGGTTCCATGCTAAAGGCTCAAGAACCAAAAACCTTTCATGAAGCAAAGGAGCACAAGGAGAGGCGTGCAACAATGGAAACAGAAATGGAGGCCATATCAAAAAATAGGACGTGGGACTTGGTTAAGCTACCTGAAGATAAGACGCCTATCGCATGCAAATGGATTTATAAGATCAAATATGGAGCAAATGGGCAACTCAACAAGTACAAAGCACGGTTGATTGCGAGAGGATTTGAGCAGTAGAAAGGCATTGATTTTGAAGAAACCTTGGCACTCGTAGCTAAGATGATAACTATACGTTCTATCATTGCTCTTTCTACTTTCCATGGTTGGAAGATCCTGAATTTGGACAAGCCGATGGCAAATTGCTATCTGTTAAAGGAGTTGGAGTGGTACCAGTGAAGTTAGCCAGTGGGAAGATAAAGCGGATGAGCAATGTGCAATATGTACCTGGCTTAGCTAACGATCTACTATCTGTTGAGACGAGGGCTGATCAACAACTCAAGGTTGAGTTTGACAGTGACAAATGTCTTGTCAAAGACATCAAAAATCACTACAAAGTGATTGCTGTAGGAGCTAGAGTCAACAGGAATCGACTCTACAAATTGAATGCAAAATCTTTTGCTCAAGCTATTCTAAGCACGGTTGATAGTCGAAGTGATCTCTGGCATTAACGATTTGGTCATATTAGTGCTCAAAGTTTATAGATTCTCAAAATAGGTAATCTAGTTATAGGATTGCCTGATATTTCTTTTGAAGGAAAAATTTGTGAAGGTTGCATTTTGGCAAAACAACATAGAGAGAGGTTTCCCAAAAGTGGAGCAAGGAGAGCCAGTGGCATCCTAGATCTTGTCCACAGTGATCTATATGGACCTATGCAGACTAGATCTCTTAGTGGCTACTATTACTTTATCACCTTCATTGATAATTATAGCAGATGCATTTGGATTTATTTCATAAGCAAGAAATCAGATGCTTTTGCTAAGTTCAGGGAATTCAAGGCATTAGTTGAAAAGCAAACAAGATGTTGCATCAAAACTTTGAGATCTGATGGAGGTGGTGAGTATTTTTTGACAGAATTTATTGATTTCTACAAAGATCAAGGGATCAAGAGGCAAACTACAACACCTCATTCACCGCAACAAAATAAAGTTGCAGAACGAAAGAACAGATCTATTGTTGAGATGGCCAGGGCGATGCTCAAAAGCAAGGGTCTTCCAAACACGTTTTGGACAAAAGCTTGTAGCACAGGCACATCCTGATTCGGTGTCCTACAAAATCTGTGGAAGGTAAGCCACCTCATGAAGCTGTTACTGGAAAGAAACCTAATATTTCTCATTTGAGAGTATTTGGTTGTGATGCTTATGCTCATATTCCTGATGAGAAACGAATGAAATTGGATGAAAAAGCTATCGTGTATATGATGAGAAGGCCAAGGCATACAAGATGTATGACACAAATGCCCAAAAGCTTGTAATTTCTAGGGATGCAACATTTGACGAGATGGGTTGAGGTGAACAATCTGAAGTAATCACTGAACCTTTTGATGAGGGAGCGAAAGTACATGTCAAGAAGGAAGTGGATTTTGATATAGAAAATTCATTGAACAAAGGCAAGCCTGATGCTGAAATTCCCAAGAGAGTACCTAAATGGTACTTATCAGTCACAGATGGTGCAAAGAAGGGAGATACTCCCAAATCTAGTGAGCAGAGAGAGCTTAGAAGGTCAAGCAGAAATTGGAAAGCTCCTACAAGGTTAGAAATGAATCTAGCCCTAATGGTTTCCATGCTAAAGGCTCAAGAACCAAAAACCTTTCATGAAGCAAAGGAGCACAAGGAGTGGCGTGCAACAATGGAAACAGAAATGGAGGCCATATCAAAAAATAGGACGTGGGACTTGGTTAAGCTACCTGATGATAAGACGCCTATCGCATGCAAATGGATTTATAAGATCAAATATGAAGCAAATGGGCAACTCAACAAGTACAAAGCACGGTTGGTTGCGAGAGGATTTGAGCAGTAGAAAGGCATTGATTTTGAAGAAACCTTCGCACTCGTAGCTAAGATGGTAACTATACATTCTATCATTGCTATTTCTACTTTCCATGGTTGTAAGATCCAGCAAATGGACGTTAAATCTGCTTTTCTTAATGGAGTGTTGGATGAGAAGGGGTACTTAGTACAACCTCAAGGATTTATTGAACCAGGGAGAGAGCACCTTGTTTGTAAGCTCAACAAAGCTATTTATGGATTGGAGCAAGCACCACAGGCATTGTACTCTAGCATTGATAAACACTTTAAGGGAAGGGGAATGGTAAAGAGCGATGTTGATCCTTATCTTTACATTCTAAGGCAAGATTCAGATATAGTGTTCATTGTGCTGTACGTGGATGATTTGATTATTACAGGAAGTACTGAGAGCTTAATTTATGAAATCAAATCAGATATTTCCAATGCTTTTGACATGAGCAATCTAGGATTGATGTACTATTGTCTTGGCATTGAAGTATGACAAAAGGAAAATATGGTCTTTCTTACACAAAGCAAATATGCACGAGATTTGTTTTATAAGTTCAATATGCAGAATTGTAAGCCTTTGAGTACACCTATGGATGTCAACACGAAGCTTACTGCATATGATGAATATGAGAAAGTGGATTGTATAGACAGTTGGTGGGTAGCTTGATTTATTTGACAGACACACGGCCTGATATTTCTTATGTTGTTGGTGTTGTTAGTCAATTTATGCAAAATCCTAGTCAAACACACTGGAAGTCTACTAAACGTATTCTCAGATACATTCGAGGGACATTGAATTTTGGTTTGAAGTATGATCAACCTGAAGTGCCAATATTGATAGGATATACAGATGCTGATTGGGCAGGTAATATTGATGACAGAAGGTCTACCAGTGGTCATACATTCAGTTATGGTACAACTGCAGTTTCATGGAGCAGCAAAAAGCAACCTACAGTAGCCTTATCCTCGACGGAAGCTGAATATCGAGCACTCAGCAATGCTGCACAAGAAGAGGTATGGTTACCAAGATTGCTTGTGGATTTAGGTCAACCATAGGTGGATGCAACTACTATATCTTGCGACAATCAAAGCTGCATTCACCTTGCCAAAAATCCAGCTTTACATGCTCGAACCAAGCACATCGAAATACATTATCATTTTGTTTGAGAGAATTCTTGATGGAGCCATTGATCTTGTTTTCTGTAAATCTGAAGATCAAGTGGCAGATATTTTTACTAAGTCATTAGGTAGATGTAAATTTGAAAAGTTTTGTACTAGGAATAGAAGAACGTAATTTTATCATTGAGGGAGAGTGTTAGAAATCAATGATAAACTTCATTGTTACACTTCTTAGTTACTTTATTACTAGTTGTAACTAGCTGTTGGCTAGTCTAGTAGTCCACTCCTAGGTTCTCCCTCTCTATCAAGGTTCAGGGTTTATATGTACATTTTACATTCAGTATGTCGTAGTGTGATAGAGTGATATTGCGTGTTTTTCTTCCATCTCTCTACTTGGTGATTGTTTATGGTGAATGCTTGATATTGCATTTCTGATTGTTGACACAATCGACATGGTAGAAAATAAAACTTGAATTATATTTGCACAAAATTTCAATATTTGCATCTCAAAGTCAAAGATGAAATCATATGCACATTGTTGTTTTTGTATAAACTTTTTTTAAGTTAAAAATTTTGAAATAAGAAATGTGTGTTAAAAATGATACATTTAACAAGATACGACAAACTAATAAATGTGAACCATTTGTACATGTTTGTGGATGTGAGAACAAAACAAAAGAACACCTTAAATGTAAAAATTTAGACACAAAAATAGAAATGTTCAAAGATAATTAACATTAAAAGCATCGCGTAAATTATTGCAAGATGCATGTTTTTATTTGAGACGCCTTATGACACATGTATTTATTAATTTTTTCATTAAAAAAATGTCACAAACTTGTGAGTGTCATCTTGTTGGTAAACAAATTCAACACTCTCTAAGGTTTCTAGATCTAAAACGACACTCTTTACACTTTCTAGCACATCTTATTCACATTTTGTAATCTAATAGCGCTTTTTATTGTGGTTAAGGACCATGCCAAACTTGAGGTCAAGATCTATATTTAGTCTGAGATGTTACATCTCGAGTTAATCCCAATTGACCAGGCCTTGACCATGGGTGCCAAGAATAGTTCACTTGATGGTCCTAATTTTCACAATAGCTATTATTATTAGCCATAATGAGTAATATTGGTTTTGGAAGCTAGGATTAGGGTTCTTGGAGGTGGCTACCTACCTATGCTTAAGCATAATTTGACTCAGGACAAAAAATCAAAATTGCTGAATGATTGTATGTTGGACATAAAATAATATCATGGATTGATAATTGATTGTGGTAAAATCAAGACAAAGTTAGCACCCCTCCATTCGCTTCTATACATGGTGAGAAGTACGAAGGAAGGCCTAGTAATTCTATTGTGATGAACAATTAGCTAGATGAAAGCTTTCGAGCTCTCAAAGATTTAATTGTTTCACTCCCATTTTAGTAATTGCAGATCTCAGATAAACTGTGCGTTGTAAAGATTGATGCGAGTGATTTTGCATTTAAAGTAGATGGAAAAATTAGAGGCTTTCAAAAATAACAAATTAATTGACTCTCTTACAAGATATACAACTTAGGACATGTGCTTAAAATTTGGCATATTATCTTTATTCAGAAAGTTTATGGTGTGCATTGGTCATCACCCTCTAAAATATTTTGCAATCAACTTAATATAAGAGGTTGTAAGGCCATGTGGAAATTCATTATAAGATCTTATATATTAAGCTACTAATTAGGTGGTTGATGCTCTTCATCGAATAGGAAATTAATTAACTTTCCTTTATTATAAAACTTTGTATCACTCCTTACCTTTTATTAAAATGACCTTGTAAGATAGAATCATACGTCGTTCATTTATGGCAGGAACTAGAAATGTGTATAATGTGCAACAACAAACTAGTAAGAAGAATAAACAACTAGAAAATTTTCATAAAAAGTGGACCTTTGATAGATGGAAATACATATGTGCTACATGATGGTACTATTAAGCGCGAAGTTTTGTATGAGTGTCATAACATGTGTGTTGACATGGGTAGAACTTGTGATTTGGTGCGAAGGAACTTATACTAGCCAAAGATGAAATCTTTAATAGAATAATGTGTTTTGAATCATATATGTCACCCTGTCAAAACATCTAGGCATTCCAACATCATCACCCATATTGCCTAACAAATCAGACAAACTATCTAAAAGGTCCCAATTAAAACCAAGTAGGAAAACCATGAAAGACTGAGTGGAACTAAAGTCAGGCCATTTGGTCATCACTAAGGTGTGTATATCCATTAAATTTTTTAATAAATCATCATCCATTGTAGATAAATTTAAAAGACAATATATATATAGATATATTATTTATTTATCACAGTGTCGAACACTAAATTTTATTCAAAGATCAACATTTTGGTCATGATTATAAGAAAGAGCATGACTAGAAAGACAAATTCCAAGTAACTCTAAGAAGAGAGAGAAAAAAATAATCATCGCCATTGGCTTGTTTTAAATGACAAAAAAGATTCTCTTTGCCACCTATAATATACACAAACCAATAGTTATGCCAAATAGAAATAGGGATATAAACAATATGAAGAAGGATTTACCCTTAATAACAAGATCAATTCTGGGTAGACATTATGAAGAAGGATTCACCCTTATCTCTGATATCACCAAGGAAGGTAAGGGACAGTAGAAAGCTTGTGTTTTTGTTTTTATCTATTATTTTTTTGGTTTTGCTAGCTTCCTTGCTTGGTGATTTTCTCTTCATTTCAGATGTTATGAACAACAAAAGAAGGAAAAAAATGATTGAATATTATTTCCAGATGTGAATATTTTTTATCGTATGTTCTAATCCTTATTGAAGTGCAAAGATTAGATGATCCAAATGTTTAGGATTATCTTCTTGATAGGCAAGGATTCATAGATTAGATTGATTGCCCTTCGTGCAAAATCCTTATCAAGCATGTTAGACACATTGATCTACACGTATCAATTTGATCATGTTAGACACATTGCTAACCCTCTTCACACATGCCTTTTTCCAAACACCGAAATCTACATCTACATGCCATCATATGCATCGGTATGAGGATGGGCATTTTTCTCCAATACTGATAGGAGTGGGTGCACCAAAGGAGGAGGACAAGAATGGGGTTGTTTTGCAGGGTTGAAGACCTGTACCATATTTATAGAAGACATGTGAAGACGTGCTAGTAACTGATCTACAAAAAGTTTGGTTAGCATCACCCCACCAAAGAGTGTTGATCCCAAAGCTATAGTTGCGCAAAATATAATCAAAAACCACTATCTAAAACTAGAGATTTTGGGTGCGCTATGGGTCATACTATCTAGTGAAGTTGCCAATGTTAGCCAAATTTTCCACATGAAAAATCAGGATTTTATAAATGGTGATTAATCGTTCCCTCCCTCCAAAATACTAGGAGTTGACCCTAAACCCCATGCCAAGGAAGACAACTACCTAAACAAGTGACTCATGGACTATGGGGTCAGACCCTCCTCTTAGACCTCCTTAAGAAGGTTGATATGGTTTTTTTAAATGGCCCAACCACAGTGTCCCTTGTGAACTACTTAAGGGTACCTTGCCCCTTACACATCCTTTTCCACTTCGTGTGCCAAGGGAGGCCCCAAGCAATGATCCGAGCTTAAAGCAGCAATCAACTGGCATCAACTTGGTCATTAAGGAGATGAGATGGGGTTTTCTAGGGAACCTAATCACACATATTTCCAAAGACCTTCATTAAGGAGGTCGATTGCTTTTGACAAAGGAATTGAGCAACAAGGCAACTACGAGCTACAGTAGACAACATTCTGGTTGCAAGAGGTCTACCAGACATACCTTCTCATGAGCCGTTCATGTGTTCCCCAAAGTCTCGAAAAACTGGGCCATCTATGATACAACCTCTTGCTATAAATGGATTGAACTCGTTTATCAACGATCAAATTATCTCAAACTTCTCTCTCAAATATGTGAAGCTTATATAATCTTCCACTTCTAGACTTTATTCTTCATTCCTTTTAAGTCCAATTATGTAGAAATGAAGTGAACTTCAAAAATCTTTGTACTATTCACTCAAAAGAAAGAGGACATCTATGTTGGCAAAGATTGTAGAAACTCACCTAAACCTAAACATAAGAAAAATGGAGCTACAAGCTACAAAATTGATGCTCTTTGCCAAATCACAGCTTTGCACTCTTTGAAGTTTCAAGGTTTAGTCTTCGTAATATATGTAAGAGTGATAATAGTACCAAAAATGGTTGAATCAACATTGTTCTTCTTTGAAAGTCGAGGTTGTTGGTTCTTAATCATGCTGAAGTGACTAGTACTTGAATATTATAACACTCCCCTTACAACACTTTAGAGCTGTACAGAATTTAAGGTAAACAGATAATAAATTATTGCTTTGTCAAGATTAAATTCAAATTTTCTTTGAAACATGCCAAGCTTAAATAATCTTCCACTTGTAGAGTCAATATTTTCCTTGTCCTTTTTAACTCCAAATTGTTGGAGATGATAAGTGTCTACTATCCACGTGAAAGAAAAAGATAATATGTTTCCTAAATAGCACTTAACCACAAGACCATCCCATGTTGTAACAATTTATAGAAACTTGCCTAAATGTAAACATCAAAAAGGGAGCCACAAAATTGAAACTCTTTGCGTGATCACAAATCTGAAATTCTTTGCAACTTCAAGATTTCTAGCAATCTGTGAATTGCCTGTTGACCTGCTTTGCCAGTTGCCTACTAACAAAGTGTACTTGGGTCCCTTCATTATCAGACCTTTGTAATGTTATGTTGGTAAGTCTATGGAACGATCTCCTTCATAGTAATTGTTGTTGTTCCCTAACAGTGTGCCCTAACAGTGTGACACTTGATGTATGTTGTGACACTTAATCTGATGCTAAAACTCACAAACTTGGCCAACTTTAAGATGGAACGCTGCATGTAGCTGGCACATATAAGATTTTATAAGCTCAAAATCTTTCTGAGAAAATGCTCGTTACCAATCTGACAAGCTAGGCTCAGCTAAAACAGAAATATAGTACATGCCATGTGTAAACGAAAAACAAATTATCAAAATCGTGCAGTATTCATTTACAATGGGTCTATTCATTCCAGGTCAAGAGGAGAGAAAAGATTCAGAGAAGCAACTTTGAGCCGATATCATGATTCATAATAGCTTGTTTCAGGTCCGTATTCTCTAACCAGGTATATACGCATTTGCAACCACAAAAATGAATCTCAGAAATTTGCTTGAAAGATGTCGATAATCATCTTCCGTTAATCCGTCGTCTCTATCGCTCGAAACAAAATCACAAACCTACTTAATGAATTCCCCCCAAAGCACTTGATGCGACGCTCACAGCTGCTGTGATTTCGCAACGCAGGCTGCATCACAAGCCACAATCTCGACACGATCCACTACTTGCACGTCATCATTGTCTGTCTTGAAGCTCGCGTTCTTCAAATCGAAGGTCCAAACGTTGTCACAATACCTGTAAGCGTGAAGATTGCCCTTGAAGCTGATCTTGGAGTGCACCTTTGTGCGCAGCGCTTCGATAATGGATTTGTCAAATTGCTTCAGCACTTTCGCAGCCAAGAGCGGCGAAATGGTGCCCTTGATCACCATCTCATCCAGGGCCGCTATCAGCCCCCTGCCAATCAAGGACTTGCGATAAAGCTCGAGAGTCGTCTCTCCCCCTCGCCCTCCGTCTCCATCTCCATCTCTCCCTTTTCCGCTCCCTCTCCCTCTCCTTCTATTCGCCATGAGAGCGATCAATCGTCTTCTTTTCTTGTTGTGTGTTGCAATTGGGCCAGCGTCTGTGCTTTATATTGGTACCCACCCGCCTTGGTCACATAGCCGACAACTTTGTATACACAGTGGCGTTTGGCATTAGGGGTGACTCAGGTCCCTTCCTGATTGGCGGACGTTTGGCGTTACGGTGACGGTGGGGCCTGGTCTTTACGCTCGTGTATCTTCAATCAAATTGTTACAAAAATAAATTTCTCTAAACTCTTAAAAATAGAAAGGGAGCATTATGTAAAATCAACGCTTTTTTTTAAGTAGTTAGGAGGGTAGAAGTGTACAGCCCCATGGGCCTCACTTTCCACCTTGGAATCTAGGCCCACTCTTTGGAAGGTGGAGGTTTGATTCCTCCGCATCTTTGGATTAGCCTAGTCCACCCATTTTTCCACAGATGTTGACTCTTTCATCTACCTCCATGAGTTGTAGCAGCCTGCAATCATTCAGACAACAACATTTCATGGTGCAAGGCAATGATTTTGACTAAAGCAGCTACCGACAATCCACACATTAGCTTTCCATGGGGAGAAGCAATGATCTTGAATGCAGCAACGATCCATTCATTTAGGCGGCAATTCATTGAAGCGATTGATGGGCCTATTTTTTAAAATTTGTTTTGCCAATCTTGAATTCATTTTGGATTGCGTATTTGAATCGCTTAGCCTACACAATGAGCATATGTGATCTTACGTCATTTCCACTAAGTTGATCAAGAGTCTGTGAAGAATTGCCAAAAATTGGCAAATTTAGCTTGATAAAAAACCAAGTAGTATAATGTAAATTTTGTACATAAGTGGATTCCAAAGAACAATAGATTCTCCTCCTCCTCTAAACAATAGATTGATTATCTAAACATCCTCCTCTAAACAATGGATTGATTATCTAAGAATGGATACACAATAGAAAGGATGCAAGTACAAGCTATCCCACTATCTAGGGACATGAGAATAATAAAAAAAACGAGTTCTCAACAAGAAGCTATTTGATACTGAGCTCAATCAATTATGTTGAAAATATACAAATTGAAACTAGCTTGCTTGATGTAGAAAAATGACCCAAATTGACTCCTTGATCTAAACTTCACAAGGCTTATAAAGATCCAATCAAACTAAGAAAAGATGATATAATTGCACATAAATGCCACTCTAAATCACTCTTATAAGATCAATTTGAGCCTTTATATAAGAATCAAATCAATCTCCTATCCAAGCACAAGCTACAAAGATCACAATTTTGACAAATAAATTGATCTTAATGATGAGTAAATGCAAAATGCTTTGGAGTGAACCTAAATCACTCTTAGGAGGGAGAACAACCTAAATCAGCTCCAAAAAGTTTGATCCTTCTACCTCTTCAATGCTTGAATGCTACTCCTCGAGATTGTCTCCAAAACTTGCTTTGAATCAAATGTAAGGAAGCAAGCAGAACTTGCTAGCTTGGTCTTGTAGATAAGATATGGCTTGATCTTTGTTTTAGAGGCCTAAACACATGTATATCAGATCCTACAAGACTCCTCTTCACTTAGTTTGATCAAGAATGGAGATACAAATCATAGATAATCACAAAGAATCAATCAATGCATGAATTGATCAGAATCTATGATGCTAGTGAGTCAAATTGCAAGAATTCAGCTCATTTCATAACATAGCTCTGATACCATGTTGAGACTTGTAGCAAAAAGACTTCAATAAATGTTTGAAATGATGGAGGAAGCACTTTGAATGAATCCAATTGAGATCCAATAGCCAAAACACCTACCAATTTAGTGTTTCCTAGCTTTCCCTTGGCTTGAACTCCACTACAAGGCTCAAGATCATGTAATTCCCTTCACAGACTGTCACAGGCAAAGTATAGTACCTTAACTTGCTAATCAATCCCACAATTGCAAAGCACTCAACATAGATAGCAAATGTCAAGCATATGGATCAGCAACAACATTGGTAGATGGAAAACCAAAATTTTACTCATAATTTGATGAAGAATTCATCACATATTTGGGCATTTTAGGGCTTCTCTTGAACCTTTCAAATAATCATGATGTAAAAATTCAAATATAAGTGAGGTGAATTGATGATGTTATCACTACAATTGAACATATGATTTAGCATATGGTAAAATCTATTGAAATCTATTTCAATTATGGTATGACATATGTTCATTTGTAATGATTTTACCAATAATAAATTGTTAAATCTGTTATTAAATGACTAGTGAATTTAAAGATATCGACAACATCAAATGCAAAATCACCAGATTGTCTATGATTTTTAGTTATTGTTTAGAAAACCAAATTTTAACATTGTTACTTTATTGTAGAAGTCATCGAACCTTTCAATCATGATGTAAAAATTCAGATATAAGTGAGATAAATTGATGACGTTATCATTGCAATCGACATGGTAGAAAATCAAAACTTGAATTATATTTGCACAAAATTTCAATATTTGCATCTCAAAGTCAAAGATGAAATCATATGCACATTGTTGTTTTTTGTATGAGCTTTTTTTAAGTTAAAAAATTTGAAATAAGAATGTGTGTTAAAAATGATACATTTAACAAGATACGACAAACTAATAAATGTGAACCATTTGTACATGTTTGTGGATGTGAGAACAAAACAAAAGAACACCTTAAATGTAAAAATTTAGACACAAAAATAGAAATGGTCAAAGATAATTAACATTAAAAGCATCGTGTAATCCACACGCCATTGCATTTCAATATTAAATACATGTGGACACCATTTCTAGAAGCATTCAGCAAATGCATGGAATTTGTCAGCACATACCTTCGACTGATTACAACGTGTTCACTTTGGTTGTGTAGATGCAGTTGTCAAATCCTGAGTTTGCAACTCAGCAGCCAGCTTCTGATCTTCCAATTGTTGCTTGATATCTGACAGCTCCTATGCGAGCTTGTCAATCTTCGCGACTGCCTCCAAATATTCAGGATGGTCTGAGGCTCCGGAGCAAGCAAGCACAGCTTGAAGTTGCTGTGTGGGGTCGTCGATGTGGAGCAGGGCCTAAAGGTATTCTTCATGTGAATCGGGCCCGTTGCAAGATGGAGTGGCTTCACTCGAGAGCTCCTTCAGCTCAGCCAACTCTTCCTCGACAAGTGCCTTCGCATCTTCGAGCGGTTGCAAGAACTTGACTCAAAAAATAATTTTTGAGCATCTGGCCTTGGAGCTAGTTCAGCTTCGTGAGGTCGACTGTGATTGACCCTACATTGGTGCTTAGAGAAAGAGCAGCTTCTGTCTTTATTCGTGTCATTCGCTCCTCTTGTAAATATTTCTGGAGAGTGACGTTGTGTTGATTTGCAGCCAAAACTTGCTGCTTCAAAGAATTATTTTAAGTTTGAAAATTGTCAGACTTGGCCTCAATCGCCTTATTTGTCTGCTTCGAAAAATCAACTTCTTTTATTACCGTCTGAAGTTGTGTTTCAAGAGAACGATTTCTTTCAATTAGCTTTGTGTTGTCTGATTCAAGCAAATCGATCTTCTCGTAGGACTCCTTTAGAGAGTCTTGGCATCTCCTTTCTGAGTTGAGAAATTCCATGGTGATTTTTTGGTGGTACTTGTCAAACTCATAAACTTTAGCCACTAAGTTCTTCGCTCTTTCGGTCATGGTGCGAAACCACTGGGGCTGGTTGTCTGGTTCCTCTTCATCTTCAGCAGGTGCCCCATTGTCGCCTTCAACAGTTGCTCGAGCCTTTTTTGACATATCAGATTGAGTTGCATCATCTTCCGAGGTAGATGCACTCTGCTGCTTCTGAGATGTGAAAGCAGATGCTGGATTTTAAGAATCAGCAACAGCAGCAACATCTGTATCCATAGAATTAGTATCAACTGCAGCTTGTTGTGAAGTTGCACTATCTATCTCCATAGCAGCTACTACTTCGACTGCTGGTGCCGCATCTGATGTAACCGGAATAGGCAGGTCAGGAGGCTGGAAAGATCAATTGGCTTTGGAGCCAACATCCTTCCTATCAGCATGGTTTTCTCTTGATCAGTCAAAATTTCAAAATGAGCGCACAATTGAGAAACATGTGCTCCAAACTTTTGATGTTTGATCCACCGCAAAAAAGCCTTGTATGTAATCACACCGAAGCAAACTGGATTTCCAGCTAATGCGTCCAATATGTAACCAAAATTTTGGACTGAAATTGTCGCATCCGCATCCATCAAAAATATTGCTTGATTGGCATATTTACAGAACAGTTTGAATGTCGTATCTCTGATCATTGAAATTTTGTACCCCTTTGTGGGTACGAAACAATTGCTCAAAAAATGTGCCGCTTCGTTCACGGAGTCTATGTTTTTCGAAACAATCTTTCCATCCAATGGTAATCTGAGGGCTGTGCAGAACAGGTCTTCAGTAATAGTGAAAAAATTTTCTCGCACATGTACTTTGAAGTCTACCTCAGAGATGGAGTGGATGGAGTCCACAAATTCAGTACTAACTTCGGATAAGATTATTGAGGGGTCCACTATGTTCTTTAAGGCAAAGTGTCCTCCAGCATCTTCTGAATGTAAGGCTTGAACAACCTTTTTAATATCTGTTGTTTTGAGACATCTTCGTAGCTGATGATTAGCACCAAGCTAGTACAGAACATTGTTCATAATCGTATAAGGTACTACCTTATATTAAAAAACTGTCATTTTCTCCAAATCATAACCATCCGGATATATCTGGTCCTTGAGATAAGTAACGATATCAGAATATAACGAATTGGTGGAAGAAATTTCAAATAGATGTTCGTCTGGAAAATCATCATTAATTGGTTCTTCATTTTTCTCAGTGCTGAGTCGCGATAGATAATCAGCATTTGTATGGTACTTTCCTTGGCAAAGTTCTACTTGATAAGTGAATTCCTGCAGAAGTAGAACCCATCGAGCAATTTGTCCTGATAGATCTAGTTTATTTACAAGATACTTAAGACCATAGTGATCAACATGAAAAATAAATGCATATCCCAACAAATAATGCCAAAATTTCTTAACAGTGAAAATTATGCCAAGTGCTTCCCTTTCTGTAGCCGAATAATTCTTCTCTGAGGCACTGAGCTGTCGACTCGCATAGTAAATGGGATGATCATTCTTCTGGTCATCCTTTTGCTCAGACAGACGCCAATAGCAAATGCAGAAACATCAACATAACTATGAAATAAAATAGCCCAATTGGGTGGTTTCAAAATAGGAGCATTGATCAACCTTTGCTTAAGTTCTTCGAATGCTTTCTACTGTTTATTCGTCCACAAGTATTCCACTTGTTTCTTCAGTAGATGTGTAAGAGAGACAACAATAGAAGCATGATTTTCAATAAATCTCCGATAATAGCTAACATGTCCTAAGAAAGCTCTTAGTTCACGTAAATTGGTTGGTAACTGGAGCTTCTTTAGCTTGACTTTATCTTTGTCGACTTCTATTCCTCTGTTAGATATCCTGTGTCTGAGTAATATTCCTTCTTTCATACCGAAAAAGCATTTCTCTGGATGAAGGGATAAACAAGTATCTCGACATCGTTGCAATGTTAATTTCAGCTTCTGTAGGTGTGTCTTGATATCACTATATACACAGAAATCATCAATAAATATTTCTAGAAAGGTTCTTAGGTAGGCATCGAAAATTAACATCATGATTCGCTAAAAAGTAGCTATTTTTTACAAAGACCAAAGGGCATTTTGTTGTAGGCATAAGTGCCCCAATCCGTAGTGAATGTGGTCTTTGAACGATCCTCCTTTTGCACTCCAACCTGATTATATCCAGAAAATCCGTCACAGAAACTGTAACGCTCTTCACCAGCAACCTGATCTAAGATGGAATCAGTGAAGGGCAGAGGATGATGGTCCTTCCTTGTGGCAGCATTGAGTTTGCGAAAATCCTGGCATATTCGTATTTTGCCAATCTTCTTATTTGGATGACAACAATGGGTGAAACCCATTCAATGCTTAAGACAGGATAGATAATTCATGTCTTAAGGTGCTTGTTGAGTTCATCCTTAACCATGAGAGAGTACTTGGGATTGAGACAATACTGTCTCTGTCGAATAGGTACAACATCTTCTTTAAGATCAATACGATGCTCTTCAAATTCTGCAGGTATACATTTCAAATCGTCGAGCGACCAGGCAAAAACATCTTGATACTCCTTCAATAATTCAGTGAATTCCGCCAACTTTGATTCTCCAAGTGACTTTGAAACATGCACAAATCTGCCAGGTGCAAGTTTAATTAGTTCAGTAGAATCTGGTAATATGATACCTTCTGTCATACTGGCCTTGGTATGGCCATGAATTTCACGCATGGTTGACTCAACAGATGTATTTTGGTTGTCAATCTGGTTCTTGTTACCAAATTCGTGTTCAAATTCATCACTCGAATCATCACTCTTTTGAGTTCGTATCTGCAACTTCAATTTCTTCATACGAAACATCCGCTTCAGCGTTGCAGGCATCGAAGAATTCTTCTTTGTCAACATTCTCATAACATTCAAAGTACTGCACTTCGATGTCAAATGCATTGGAAAAAATATTTAATGCATAAGAAGATTCTTCTGAGATAAAACTGGTGTCAGACAAAGGAGTTTCACCTTCATATTTGTCACAACTCCAGGTGATTATTTGCTCTGCTGGCTTACCTCGATTATTGGTCTCACCAGTTTGAAATCTCAACTCTCTGATTTCCAATGAACATTTGTGTTTGATTGATAAAGCCAAGACCGTCCAATTAGCACAGAATAAGATGACAAATCAAGTGGTTTGATAACTATGAAATTCATTGTGAATGGCTTGGCTTGAATGTAAACAGTGACATCCTTCAGTTCTCCAACAGGTTTTCGTCGCGTCGAATCAGCTAGCTTGATGTTTCGCTATGTCGGTTGAATGTCAGTCAGTCCCAAAGCATGAGCTGTGTCTTCTGTTATTATGTTTACACTGGAACTAGAATCAATTGGCACTTTTTCGATCAGGCATCCTGCAATGGTAACATCAATTTCAGGTGCACCGAGATCACCTAAATCAATAGACAAAAACATCAGCATCTGGCAAAGAAACTTTTTTCTTCTTTTTAGGAGCAGAAAGTGTGAAAGATTCAGCTAGTTTCATCACATTTTGCAATATTTTCATATTTGGCATATTGAGGCCAAAACTTGTTTTAGACTTAGAGGTTGACTTTTCAAAGTTCATTAGTCTAAATTTCATTTAAATAAACACTTTTTGAAAGTGTGGGAAAGATAGAATGCGAGTTTGAGTAGATTCAATTTGAATAAGTTGGGTACATTGAATCTAGACCCAAAATTGGTAGGGTTAGCATTTTGGTGGGAAGGTCAAGTGGCCAAATAGGGTTTGGACCTGCTATAAAAGGATGTAACTCATGGAGAGAGTCATATTCTCTCTTCTCTATCTCATTTCATGCTTATACATGGTTCTCTTGGGTTCTACTATCCATTGTGCACTATTTTGGTGATTGCTTGCAATTCTATGTGTAGAATGATCTATATTTGCTATTTTTGGATCCACACGTGTGAAATACAGTAGCTTGCTGGTTTTGTACGGACAGCAACTGTACATAATTATTTCATTCAAGTTTGATCAAGTTCTATTAGTGTTTGCATCTCAAATTCTGTGTAGATGCTGATTTTTCTACATTGGTGAAATTGGTAGTGTATTTTTCTTTCTAACCAAAGATCATTCAAGTAGATTTGATCTTAAGGATCTAAAATCTTTCACATGGTATCAGAGCTTGTGTTTCAAGTTATGAGGGAGGAAATCAGATCTATCAATGATTTGGTGAAGATATCAAGTCTAGAGCATGCTAGAGAGGATTCTACACCAAAATCGGAATTTTTGCTTTTGTAGATTGGATCTTTTGTAGATCAAAACACTAAATAGGTCAATATACTTGTTCAATTCCATTTTTTGAATTCACATGCTAGATTTGGCCGATTTTTGGATCATTGGTTCAGCCTAAGTGGTGGCTTATAGATTGCATATCAAATTTTCAGCATTTGCATGTAGATTTGGAATAGTCAATTTTTTGTGATTTTGTCAAAACCCTAATTTTGATTGGATCTCTAGATAGTGAGGTTGCTGGACTTCATTTGAGTGTGTTTAAATCTTAGGAAGTTGCGAAAGTCATTAGATTGAGGATAGATCATAGGTTGATCAAGATTCCATGATTCTATGTGTTGATTTGCTTGGATAAGTGCTAGAAGAGAATTTGTGAGATAGTTTCAAATCTTGGTGGTTTCTTTTGAAAGCATTTGTTGTCGTTCAAATGAGTGCTTTGTGCATTGAAACAAGTTGAAAGAGAAGATCAGGTCATTGCTACATGGCATCCTCAATTGGAGTCATGTTGGAAGCCAATGATAGGCTTACCTCAAGTAACCATTCATTATGGAAAGTGAGGATGGAGTCACTTCTTGAGATGAATGATGTTTTGGATATTGTTGTAGGTTTGGAGGAGAGACCAGCAACACAACAAGATCAATTGAGGTATGACAAGAGGGCCAAGAAGGCTCTACACATGATAAAGATGAATGCTACCAATGAACTTCTCAAGGAAGTTGGTAAGTGCACATCATCTTTGGAAGCTTGGAATTTATTGAAGAAGCTTTATGAATCCAAGTCTACTTCTGGAGTGTTGACTCTAAGAAGGAAAATCTTTTCTTGTTTGCAAAAGAATGAAGAAAGTCCAAGTACTTTTGTTTTGAGAATGAAAGCATTGAATGATGAGTTATCTTGCATAGATTTACGTATCGCATTTCGCTGCGTTCTTCATCGTTGCAAGAGCCAAGATATCCATTGCTGAGAGTTGTTTCGGTTATGCATGTTCGGGACCGCCGTCCCGACTCGTCTCCCGACATAGAGAGAGAGGGGGGGGAGGGCGGCGCCCGAGAAAGCATTAAGGAAGGAGAGCTTATTCAAGTGATTCTTAATGGCTTGTTGGATGCTCATGCTAACATTGTTCAAAGTATTGCTATTCAAAAGACTTTGCCAAGTTTGATGGATCTTCAAGAGATCTTTATCAATGAGGAATATAGGCTTCAAGCAAGAGGTGGATCTACATCGACACTTCAAGAGGATGCTATGTTCACAAAGGGCAAATTCAAGGGCAAAACCAAAAGCAAGTGGTCTAAAGGGCAAGATCAAGTGGATGCTTCTTCAAGTGGCAAAAAGAAGGATAAATCAAAGCTCAAGTGCTTCTATTGTGGCATCAAAGGACACTTTGCAAGTGAGTGCTACAAGAAGAAGAGAGATCAAGGAGACAAGCAAGGTAATCTTACTCTTGATGAGGATGGTTTGGATGTGCAAGATGCAAATGATGATGCTTTTGTGATGTCTTCATGTATGCTTGCTAATGATGGAGATCTAGATCCTTGGTGGATTGATAGTGGAGCAAGTTCACACATGACCTTTCACAAAGAGTACTTCACTTCTTTGTTGGCATATGGAGATGACAAGAGGGTGATCTACAAGGCCAATGATGGTGAGTGTGCAATCAAAGGGATTGGCACAATTCCTATTTCTCTCTCTACAAATAGGAATGTTCATTTGGAGGATGTCTTGTTTATTCCAACTATTACCAAGAATTTGCTTAGTGTGAGTCAAATGCTAAGTAAGGGCCTCAAGGTGGAGTTTTATGGAGATGCTTGTTTGATCAAAATGAAGGATGTCTTGATTGGAAAAGGTAAAAGGCAAGGGAAGTTGTTCAAACTTGATGCTTGTGTTATTGCTAACCAAGTTGGATGTGTTGCAAGGGAGCAAAATTCTATTCAAGAGGTTTGGCACAAAAGGATGGGACACCTCAACTTCAAGTCATTGGAGGTAATGGCAAGGAAGAAGGTTGTGATTGGTCTTCCAAGTTCCTTAAGTAATGACAAGCATGTTTGTGAGTCTTGTGCTTTGTCTAAGTCACATAGACTACCTTATACTAGATCTATTTCTAGATCTACAAAGCCTTTTCAACTTGTACATTCGGATATTCATGGATTTACTACATTTAGCAATAGTGGAGCTAAGATGTATGTAACATTCATTGATGATTTTAGTAGATTTTGTTGGATCTATCTACTAAAGAGCAAGGATGAAGTGTATGATGTCTTTGTCAAGTTCAAGAATGCAAGAGAGGACCAATTTTTCACAAAGATCAAGTGCTTGAGAGGTGACAATGGTGGTGAGTACATATCTAACAAGTTCAAGGCCTTTTGTGATGAGCATGGGATCAAGAGGGAGTATACAACATCAAGAACCCCACAACAAAATGGAGTGGCTGAAAGGAATAATAGAACTTTATGTGAAAGTGCTAAAGCTATGAGTATAAGTGCTAATCTTGACAAACCATTTTGGGATCAAGCTTTGTTGTGTGCCAATTTCTTGTGCAATAGGTGGCCGAGTGCTATTTTGGATGGAAGGACACCTTTTGAGATGCTATTCAAGAGGAGGCCGAGTGCCAAATTTCTAAGAACCTTTGGATGCACATGCTATGTCAACATTGCTCTTGATGATAGGACCAAGGAGGATCCATCTTCAAGAAGAGGTATTTTTGTTGGATATAGTGAGGTAAGTAAAGCCTACAAGGTTTACATTCCTTCTACTAACAAAGTGATTGTTGGTAGAGATGTCATTTTTGATGAGGGAAACATTCCAAAGGTGTCTTCAAGCATGATTGATGGTAAAGTAGATGGATCTAACATTCTTGATGTTGATGAGAAGGATCCTACTTTGGATGGTGGTGATGATGGACCTTCATCAAGTCAAAAGCCAAGGAGAACATCAAGAGAAAGACAAGTACCTTCAAGGCTCACATATGATCAAAAGGGTAAGCAAGTAGTTTCTGGAAATTATGTTGCTTTCCTAATCTCTTTGGATGAGCCTACAAGTGTAGATCAAGCAAGGAAAGAGGAGGAGTGGATCCAAGCAATGGATCTTGAGTATCAAGCTCTTATGAAGAATGGAACATGGAGATTGGTGGAGTTGCCTAAGGACAAGAAAGCTATTGGATGAAAATGGATCTCCAAGGTGAAGATAAACCAAGATGGATCTATCAACAAGTACAAGGCAAGGTTAGTGGCAAAAGGATATGCTCAACAACAAGGAATTGACTATGATGAGACCTTTTCACCCGTGGCAAAGATGGTAAGCATTCGAGTCATCATTTCACTTGCTACACTTTATGGATGGGATCTACGGCAAATGGACATTTCAAATGCATTATTGAATGGCGATCTTGAGGAGGAAGTATACATGGAGCAACCCGAGAGCTACATCTAATCAACAAAGCCAAATCATGTGTGTCTTCTACAAAAGGGTTTGTATGGCCTTAAGCAAGCACCAAGGAGTTGGTATGCTAAGCTTAACACTTTTTTACTCTCTCAAGGCTTTGTTATGAGTGAGTATGATCATTCACTTTATTATAGGTTTGCTGGAAATGATGTTACCATCTTGCTAATCTATGTGGATGATATCATCTTGAGTGGTGGAGACAATCAAGATGTGGAGGATATCAAGAATGCTCTTAAGAAGGAGTTTGGGGTGCATGATCTTTGTAATTTGCATTACATTTTAGGAATAGAAGTCATTAGATCTTCTCAATCTACTTTCATTTGTCAAGAGAGGTATGCTAATTCTATTCTAGAAAGATTTCATATGGTAGATGCAAAAGCTATTGATACACCTATGGAGTCTCATGTAAAGCTTACTATAAGAGGTAATGAAAGATCCTTCAAGGACATTACTCTCTATAGAAAGCTAGTTGGTTCACTCATCTATCTAACCATTACTAGACCTGATCTAAGCTATTGTGTTGGAAGATTGAGTCACTTCATGCAAGATCCTAATGAGGAGCATTGGAAGCTAGGAAGAGTTTTGAGGTACATCATTGGAACTCGAGATTTTGGCATATTGTATGAGGGATCATCACCTAATCTTTTTGGATTTTCAGATTCAGACTATGCTGGAGATGTAATGGATAGGAAATCCATTAGTTCTTATTGTATTTTCATAGGTGATGGAGCTATTGCTGGATTTTTCAGAGAGCCCATTCATCTTTTGTGACAATCAATCAGCCCAAAGAATGGCATCCAATCCTATCTTTCATGCTAGGAGCAAGCATATTGAGATACAATATCATTTTGTGAGAGAGCCAGTCATTGCAAAGGAGGTGGAGCTTCAACATGTGTCTTCAAGGGAATGTGTAGCTGATATCTTCACCAAAGCATTGGGAAAAGACTTGTTCATGAAGCATAGGACTTCACTTGGAGTATTATCAAAGTCTATGCTAAAACTAGTTGAAGAGGGAGTGTGAAAGATTCAACTAGTTTCATCACATTTTGCAATATTTTCATATTTGGCATATTGAGGCCAATACTTCTTTTAGACTTAGAGGTTGACTTTTCAAAGTTCATTAGTCTAAATTTCATTTAAATAAACACTTTTTGAAAGTGTGGGAAAGATAGAATGCGAGTTTGAGTAGATTCAATTTGAATAAGTTGGGTACATTGAATCTAGACCCAAAATTGGTAGGGTTAGCATTTTGGTGGGAAAGCCAAGTGGCCAAATAGGGTTTGGACCTGTTATAAAAGGATTTAGCTCGTGGAGAGATTCATCTTCTCTCTTCTCTATCTCATTTCATGCTTATACATGGTTCTCTTGGGTTCTACTATCCATCGGTGCACTATTTTGGTGATTACTTGCAATTCTATGTGTAGAATGATCTATATTTGCTATTTTTGGATCCACACGTGTGAAATATAGTAGCTTGCTGGTTTTGTATGGACAGCAACAGTACATAATCATTTCATTCAAGTTTGATCAAGTTCTATTAGTGTTTGCATCTCAAATTGTGTGTAGATGCTGATTTTTCTACATTGGTGAAATTGGTAGTGTATTTCTCTTTTTAACCAAAGATCATTCAAGTATATTGGATCTTAAGGATCTGAAATCTTTCACAGAAAGACCTTTCAGTTGCTTTCTGTAATAAGTGTTATCTTCCAACAGCTGTTCAAAAGTAATGTTCGGACGAAGAGATCCAATATCAATCACGATGTCATAGTCCTTCGTCTTTGATTTTGTGATTGGCTTGTCGATAACATCATTAGACAATTTAGTCTTCGCGATTTCTTCGTCCTCTTCCTCGAAAGTGACCACCTTCTCTGCAGCAGCTGACTGAAGTTCAGGGTTGATAATTTCTTTTGCTTCTGCTAAGATATCTTTTGCAAATAACTTTGCAGCATCGCGGTCATAGTCAGGGTCATCTTTAAGATCTTCTTTAGTCGTAGACTTGTTCGTTGACTTGCTAGAAGATTTCTTCCTCGAGGATTTTTATTAAGGTCAACCATATTACTCTTCCAAAACTTTTTAACTTTAGAAGTTGATGACTTATCCTCGACAACTTTCGTGTCATCCTTTCGTTTGGTTCGTCGTTTTTTCTTTCTTTCTCCTTTATCAGCTTCTGATTATGATGAATCGTTGTTTTTAGATTCCGAGTTCGAAGAACTGGTACTTGAGTCAGAATCTAAATCATCATCGCTATCACAGGAATCAATTTTAGACTTTTGAGATCTTTTAGTTGAGCATCTCTTTTGTGCTAGTTTTGAGGTCTCAAAATTTTTTACACTAGCTATTACTGTTGCTAAGGAGGTCATGTCCCCTTGTTTGCAATATCGATCAATCTTTGGTGGTAAACCAGCCAAAAACCATTCGATCTGCATATCAACGGGATATACACTGCTTAGTTTTCCTATAAGATTTTTAACCTTTCGTATATATTTGCAAAGGGATTCTTTACTCTTCTTCTGAACATTGTTCAGACGTCCAAGAATTCTAGATTTATAACCGATTTCTCTGAACTGGTTCAGAAACGCATCTTTCAGCAGGTACCAGGTTCCTACACGGCCTGGTTCAACCTGACTGTACCATATGCACGCCTGCTTTCTTAGCAGACCAAGGAAGATTTGTAGTTTATCTACGTCAGTTCCTTCGTTATTTGCATTAGCGATTGACTCGAATTGCAAGACATAGTTATCTACATTATCGAAAGAAGTCCCTTTAAAATAATCGTGCTTAATTTTTGAGATAGAAGTGAAACGTGCAGCAGGACCCTCCATACCGAAGCTAATTAGGAGTTCAAGTAACTAAGCAGTGATTTCGTCTAGATTTCTTCGACTAGTACTCTCACTCTATCTTCGTAAAGATTTCTCTCTAAGCTTACGTTATCATTCTAATCGGGATTCTCTATCTGACATACACTAGAGATGGAGATGGATGTGTCAGATTTCTTATAACTTTCCTAAACTATCCCTGGCAATGGCACCAAAAATTGGTATATGTCGTACTATACCAACAAGGTAAATATAGATTTTGTAGTAAATAGTATTGTTCCCACAAAGGACAGTGTTAGAAAGTTATGTTTTTGGTGCAATTTATGATAAGTGGTTTTGAGTATTATTCTGGTTGTTGACAGACATTTAAAGTAACCAGTTTTACTTGTGTTTGGGGAATGTAATGTTAATAATTTCAAAACAACAATCTGGCCTAGTATCAAATCAAATGAAACGCGTTCTACAGATGAGATGTTATCAGAGTAGTACAACAGTGCTACACTCTGGCTGATTAAGGTGTCAAAAGAGAATCGAGAAGTGTTCGATGCATTCGCAACTGTGCAAACAATTAATTAATCGCGTTTGCAAACTGTTCGTTTCTAGACAGAAGTCCTCAACAACTTAAGTCCAATTTGATGGTTAAAGGACATGAATAGTTTTAGAACATGTTAGAAACTTATGTCAATTACAATCAGGAACACAGATCAAAGACTCAATTCTTCAGACATGGACTGTCACTCTCATATGTATACATAGAACTTTATTCAATGAACGTGCTAGACTGTACCAAATATAGTCATTATTCGAGTGCCGAAAAGGAAGTATTCACGACAGACATATAAATGGTTTTAAGACAGTTCTTTAGAGCATGTTTTATGGATAGACAACAAACGACTGTAATGCGCTAGAGAATTTTTTAGATCAAAGAGTAATTCATGTATCAAGTTTCCTCCAAGATATATAACATAAGCACTTGTAGATTTTTTATCTGCTCTATCACTTGCAAAATCTAAGTCAAAATAACCAACAATAGAAAGATCTTCACTTTTATACAATAAACCATAATCAAAAGTTGAAGATATATATCTAAGCACTCTCTTGGCCATTTTCCAATGATAAATAGTAGGATTGTGCATAGCCTGGCTCAACTTATGACTTATATCAAGTCTAGTATTGTGATCCAAATTAAGGAGCCTATAAGACTCATAAAAAGAGTGATGTCCATGACGGATCTTTCATCACCTTTGTTAGGGTCTTTTACATTTTGCTCCGTAGGAGTTTATATACTCTTACAATCTAACATATTGAACTTTTTTAATATTGAAAGAGCATACTCGGATGACATACAAAATTTTTTATCTTTAAGAAAGTCAATCTCTAATCCTAATATGTAGTGAATTTTTCCAGGATCTTGCATCTTGAATTCTTTTCCAAGTGCAATCTTGGTTTCCTCAACTAGCTTGATACAACTTCCTGTTATAATAATATCATCAACATAAATAAGAAGGATGACAATATCTCTATCAAAAAACTTGACATACAAGGAAGGATCATAGTTACTAAGATTGAATCCCTAGTGACTCAAGAAAGGTGTTAAGTCAAGAATACCATGACCTTGGAGCTTGCTTTAGTCCATATAGACTTTTGAAGGGCAAGCAAACTTTGTCTTTGTCATGGATGAACCCAATATGCTAATCCATACAAATCTCTTCTTCTAGATATCCATTTAAAAATGTATTAGAGACATCTAGATGAAGAACTTGCCAATCGAAAAAAAAGCAATAGAAATTATGATTCTAATTAATACAATCTTTGCAACTAGAAAGCAAAAGTCTCCCTCATACTCAAGTCCATAAACCTGAGAAAAACCCTTTGCACAAAGCCTAGCCTTGTACTTGTTGATTGTGCCATCTTGATTATACTTCACTCGAAAAACCCCACTTGCAACCAATGGTGTGCTTGTTGGATGGAAGATCCACAAGCTCTCATGTCTTGTTGGCCATCAAAGCATCATATTCCCTCCTTCATGGCAAGAAACCATTCCTTCGAATTGAGTGCATCATATACATCCCTTTGGCTCCTCATGTGAAATAAAATACGCACAATTAGTGGAGTTGAGTTCCATTTGCTTGCCTTTATCTTCATACGTAGGCCCTCCTAGGCTCGAATCTTTCTCTTTGAGATCTCCTTGGTGAAAAAATTCGAGGTGACTCCTCCTCAATTCCTGGCCCCATCTCTCCATGATAGTCTTCAAGGGTGATGATTGGAGTATCTTTGTGAGAATCTTTGAACTCGGCCTCTTCAAAAATGTATTTTTGATCCTCATGGAATATAACATCCCTACTCTCAATTGTAGTTGAGGTAGAGGGAACATAGATTCTATAAGCTTTCTTGTTGGATGCATATCCAACCATGATCCCTTTAATAAAATTAGGATCATCTCTTTTCCTTGTTTCCAAGGGTACATGAACAAAGCAAGCACATCCAAAAACTCTAAGGTGATCTACCTTAGGTTTCTTCTTAAACAAGACTTCAAAAGTTGATTCTCTAGCAAGTGCATTGTGAGGTAATCTATTGCACAAAAAGTTTGCACAATTTATAGCTTCACCCCAATATTCAATAGGCAAAGAAGCTTCAACTTGGATTGCTTTAGCACATTCACATAAAGATCTATTTTTCCTCTCAGCAACTCCATTTTGAGATGAAAAATAAGCACAAGAAAACTCTCTCTTTATTCCTTCACCTTCACAATATTCATGAAACTTGTTGGAGATGTATTCACCTCCTCCATCACATCTTAAAGCTTTAACTTTGAAAGAAAATTGTTTCTCAACATAAGCTTTGAAGATTAGGAAGTGATCAAATACCATAGCTTTTGAAAAAAGTAGATACAACCAAGTATATCTAGTAAAGTCATCAATAAAGGTGACAAAACATGTTGCACCACCAATACTTTTAGAAGAAGAAAAATGAACATCCGAGTGTATAAGCTCCAAATGATGAGTAGTCTTGATAAAAGACTTTTGATATGGCTTTCTATGTGATTTTGCAATAGCACAAGCCTTACAAGGCTTGAAATCTTTGGAAAGAGATTTTGGAAGACCAATAGTGTTTACTTTCTTGACCATAAAAGACATAGACTTAAAGTTAGGATCTCTCAACCTTCTATGCCACAACTCCTCCTTAGATAAAAAAGCAACTTCACAAAGATTTGCATTCTCATGAGAATTCAACTTGAAAATTCTACCATATCTAGATCCATCAACTAGGACCTCATCATTTTTCTTGATGTATTGGAGTTGAACTTTACATCACAACCACTATCAAGCAACTTTCCCACACTAATCAAGTTCTTTGTAATTTTTGGAATAAAAAGAACATTAGAAAGTGCAAGAACTTTTGAAGAGTTTGAATGGAATGTTGCCAATTCCTTCTATAGAGCATTCATGATCATTAGCAATGTAAATAGATCTCTTAAGTCCTTTGTAAGGTACAATTGAGTCAAATGGCCTCCTTTGAATAGCACATATGTGAAGAAGCTCCACTATTTATGTACCAAGCTCCATCTTTTTTGAAAGGTGATGAAGAAAAACTGGACACCATGAGTGATCCTTCTCCATCACTTGGAACAAAATCTTCTTCAATCTCTTTGGAGAGATTTGCTTGCTTGAGTTGGTTTTTCTTCTTAAAGCAATTAGAGGCATAGTGCCCCTTCTTGCCACAGAAGAAACACTTTACTTTCTTCTTCTTGGTCTTTGAAGTAGAAGGATGAGATGAATCATCCTCTTCACCATCTTTGTCTCGATCCTTGGCTTTGTCTTTGTTGGATGCTTGAGAGAACTATTTCTTACTCCTTCCTTTATGCTTGTCCTTGACAAAGAGGGCTTTGTCACTTCCACCATGTTTGAGTTTGTTCATCCTAGAAAGTTTATAGCTTTGCCTAGCTTCTTCAAAAATAAGAATTCCTTGGAGAGCTTCTAGATTAGGCAACTCCTCCTTTATGGCAAAAGACTGAACAAGATTATCATAGTCATCTTTCAAGCCATTTAGAATGACTTGTACTAGCTCATCTTGATTAATAGTCACACCAACACTGTTGGAGAGAGAGAGAGAGAGAGGGAGGGAAAATAAATGACGAACACGAATGAGAAACGAACTCGAACAAGAAGCGAACGAGAAACGAACTCGAACAGAGAATGTTCGTGCGCAACAGAATGAATTATTTGACTCTCTCCGTAAACATGACTACGTCTATCAGAATGAAGA